>CAJGYO010000004.1:95168792-95368792 GCA_904845875.1 Miscanthus lutarioriparius | reverse complement strand
GCCCTGGAGGGCGACATGGTGACCGACGCCCCCGGCATCGCCCTACCGCCGGTCTTTGGGGCGCCGATCCGCCCCGACGTGGTCCGCTTCACCCACAAGCTGCTGTCCTGCAACAAGCGCCAGCCCTACGCCGTCTCCCGCCGCGCTGGCCACCAGACGTCAGCCGAGTCCTGGGGTACCGGCCGCGCCGTGTCCCGTATCCCCCGCGTCCCCGGCGGCGGCACCCACCGCGCCGGCCAGGGAGCCTTCGGCAACATGTGCCGCGGCGGCCGCATGTTCGCGCCCACCAAGATCTGGCGCAAGTGGCACCACCGCGTCAACATCAACCTCCGCCGCGTAGCCGTTGCCTCCGCGCTCGCCGCCACCGCCGTCCCGGCCCTCGTCCAGGCGCGCGGCCACCGCATCGAGACCGTCCCCGAGATGCCCCTGGTCATCTCCGACTCGGCGGAGTCCATCGAGAAGACCTCCCAGGCGCTCAAGATCCTCAAGCAGATCGGCGCCTACGCCGATGCCGAGAAGGCCAAGAACTCCGTCGCCATCCGCCCCGGCAAGGGGAAGATGCGCAACCGCCGCTACATTAACCGCAAGGGCCCGCTCATCGTCTACGGCACCGAGGGCTCCAAGGTCGTCAAGGCCTTCCGCAACCTCCCCGGTGTGGATGTCGCCAACGTCGAGCGCCTCAACCTGCTCGACCTCGCCCCCGGTGGCCACCTCGGGCGCTTTGTGATCTGGACCGAGAGCGCGTTCAAGAAGCTTGAGGAGGTGTATGGGAGCTTTGACGCGCCGTCCCAGAAGAAGAAGGGCTTCGTTCTGCCAAGGCCCAAGATGACCAACGCTGACCTGGGCAGGATAATCAACTCTGACGAGGTGCAGTCTGTGGTGAAGCCACTCAACAAGGAGGTGAAGCGCAGGGAAAAGCGGAAGAACCCGCTCAAGAACATGGCTGCTGTGCTCAAGCTCAACCCCTACCTTGGCACTGCCCGGAAGATGGCCACCCTTGCTGAGGCTGCCCGTGTCAAGGCCCGGAAGGAGAAGCTCGACTCCAAGAGGACCAAGCTTAGCCCGGTATGATAATTTGCTCTCTTACTTTTCTGTTATGAGTACTGGATTTGTTAACTTAGATGGGATCTTTTTAGTTCAGTAGTTTGTGGTTTGATTATTACTGGTGAGGCCTAGTACAGTTTCTGTTCTATCTGCTGTCTAGTGAATACTGGTGTGTAGCTTTAACCTGTTTGCTGTAGCACATTTGTGATAATGTTGCAAGTTATGCCATGCTTTGCGTTAACTAGTTACAGAACACCACGCATGAATTAGTCCATTTCATATGCTTTTGCAGTAGTGGTTCTGTGAGTCTAGTCATGTGTATTGGTTTAATGTTGTATCCAGAATTACTCTATGTTGTTCTGTACTGTACAATTGATAGATAATTTACTAGCTCAGTGTGTTTGTTGTCCATGTTAAGTTTTGTTAGGCATTTTGTGTTACTTGTATTATGTTTCTTTAGATGGCTGGAGAAATGCTAGTAATATACTATTGTCCTACTCTTGTAAATATTTTGTGATCACTCTTGGCTTTGGGTGATCTAAATGTGTAACCATTCTAAGCATGGCGGTTGTTTCTGTTGAACATATTAGTTTGATAGCTCTTGTTACCTGCTGAGTTTTTGCTTTGAACTAGTGACATTTGGACATCACTACTATGTGATTGAGATTAATATTTTAATCATTTGGAATGTTAGTTATTACAATGAATGCTATATGATGGTTTAAATTATTCCCCAAATTTCCTGAAATACCCCACATCCTAGCGCCATCTGGCCAAATTTGTTTTGACTGCATAGGCCTATATTTGTGTATGGTCAGTCTTGTTCAGAATTCAGATTATTTGTTTCAGTCAGCACTTGAAAAGACATGACTGATCCTATCGCTGTTGATTCACTCTGTATATATCAGAAGCATCATTTGTTTTGTTGATAACCATGTACCTAACATTACATGTTGGTTTGTTGTAGGAGGAGGCTACCAAGGTCAAGGCTGCGGGCAAGGCATGGTACAAGACCATGATCTCAGACAGTGACTACACCGAGTTTGAGAACTTCACAAAGTGGCTCGGCGTGACACAGTGAGCGGCGTGAGATCTAGTTAAGTTTTGAGTAGTAGTGTCACTGAACCTGTCTTGAGAGGAAAGAGGATCTATCATCTGTTTTATCCTGCATCATAACAAGTTACGTACCCGTGGGATTTTGAGACTTAAGTCTGCATATTCGTTTTGTTTGTCCATGGTCGTGCGAACATAGTATTTGCATATTCGGAAGTTATCTGAATTATGCTTTGGATTTGTGCACTTTGTGTTGCTTTCTGGCAACCGTAACTGAATCCTTCTATCTCTGTGCTGTGCATAGTTTTCAAGGCGTCGCCTAGGCGACGCCTTGGCGTCCAGGCGTACCCAGCTTGCCTGGGAAACAGTGGCGCCTTGTGGCCTAGGCGTCCAGGCGTACCAAGCACTCGCCTGGACGCCTAACCGCCTTTTAAACTATGGTGCTGTGTTATTGCGACTGTTCTGTTCATGATGCTTGTGGTGCAGTGCTGTTTGGCTTTGTAATATTTGGCTGCGGGATCCCTGGTTGGGGTTGATATTGGTTGCCCCACTGTTTTAGTCTTGCTCAGTCCAAAATCGTTTGTCCAATATATGATCATCTGTCCTGGCAGATGTTCTCAAAATCAAGAGTCCCTCTTGTTCAGTCCAAAATGATAACCCGCGTTTGTACAATAATAACAATCATCTGTCCTAGTATATATATAATGTTCTCAAATCAAAAGAGTATAGTATGATAGCCGGCTGCCGCCGCCGCGTGCGCCCTCTCCGTCCAGCTCCGCCGCACGTGCCCGCCCTGTGTAGCTCCACCGCGCTTGCCCTCACTGTCAAGCTCCATTGCTTCTCTCTTGTTGCCGCTGCAGCGCGCACCCTGCTGCACCCTCCCCGTCCAGCTCGACCGTGCGCGCCTGCGTTGTACATATTCTTGGTAACAATTTCAAAGATCTTCTCATTTCTGCCCATTATAAAGTATTGCATCAACATAGTTTTTGATGCCTGAACACTACAACTTTGTACTGCATATATCACTATTATAAACAGAAGAGAAAGACACAATTCATGTTTCTTGCACAAAAGTAAGGACCTTTCCTATTGTATCTAATACTTTTCAGGGATCACTACTAGTGCCCATTTGCTGGCCATCTCCCTCAATACTTGTTCCTCCAGTTTTCTTGATTGGCCTCCCCTTTTTGGTGCTAGTTGTTGATGGCTTCCTCTTCCTTGTTGCTGCTGCCATCCCTGCCTTGGTGCTTGTTTGCCATTATACCCTGTGTCACTGCCTGTGCTCATTTGCCATTACCATACCGTATTTTTTTTTCATGCGCTTACCACAAGGACAAGCATACGCTATTAATACCGAAGGATGGAATAATAATGTAACACATGGTTAATGTGTCACGATTGCTCTGGCGGTTATATATAACTTTAAAAGCTAATCAACATATTCACATTATCGCAGTCCCAGCCATTCAGTTCACTTTCAGTCTCCAGCCAAGCATTTGAGCAAATGCAAGGTCGAGCATCTGCTAGTCTGCAATAAGGTTTTAGACTTTAAAGAAGACAGATGCAACATAAAGGGTTTACTGAAAAAGAAAGAACAGAGCACTCCTTACACTGAAGTTCCGCTCACGAATGCTGGGCCTTCCTAGCAGGTTGCCATGCACCAGCGCAGCTAGCAAGTAGATACCCTCCAGATCCTGCAGTTCTTCTTCGGAGGTATCATTCACTCAAATTAGCTCTTAATCAGTCACATGAACAGTCTAATGTGTCAGGGCAGGTTCAAGCAATTCATGATAGCATGGTTCACTATCCCTCCTTTTCTGAGCTCATCAGCTGAACACCATGTTAGGGTCCGCTTGAGAGAGAACTAAACACTACAATACTGCAGTTTTGGTTTTGTTTTGGTTTGGATTCCTGCCTTCCTAAATAGTACCTTGATTGTCTCAAAAAAAGTCCCTTTGATCAAACATGAACTTTGCAAGGCCTAGGCAACTCATGCTAACATGATTCAATGTTTATTTTAGCAAATTAGGTGGAATATCGTGTGGCAATGGCAGCGTTGCAATCTCCGAAAGAAATCCTGTTTCATGTCTGGGTACTGCCGGACAAAACGTCGCTCAGTATAATATCTTTTCCTAATATATACGTTATGGATGGTCTAGAAAGAAATGGTGGCAATGCAGGGGAACAGTATGAATGAAGGCACATTTCTGAATTCCTGGAGTTCTTTCAGAAAGCACAAGCACATCATGTAGGCCTCTGGGGCTGTGAGACATGCAAACACGTTATATGGATGCTCTGGACAGAAAGAAATGGTGTCAATGCAGGGGAACAGTCTGACGGCACACTTCTGAATTCCAAGAGTTTTTTTAGGAAGCACAAGTACATCAAATACATCATGTAGGCCTCTCAGGAGCAAGCAACACTAAAGGTTCTGTCCATGAGCAGCAATGTAGTGAAGGAGGGTGGGGATTTATATCGCTGGTGAAGGAGATCACCTCACTTTGGTTAAGCTGTGGCATCAAGAGCTCGCTATATTCAGCTTCAGCATGCTAGTAGCCACACTCTTCAAAATCTAACAAAGTGTGCACATAAGCTATATTGGCGAGAGCATAACTTGCTTGTTAGCCCTTTTTTTTACAGTGGCCAGACCTTGTCTTGTCGGTAACTATTCCCTCTGTTCATCTTTGGTATGCTTTCATTGTGCTTTAAGCTATAACTAGTTCTTCGAACCTGAGGAAGATCACCTTGTATTTAATTAATAACTTGTGCCGTAAGCATCCTTGTAGACTTGATTCTCAAATACATTAACTAGTTCCGGTTGGTGTAACGACTTCTAAAGCTTTGAGCAAGACTGCCACACTGAAACAGTGACAAGAAGCTTACACAGTTACACTTGGTCTACACATGTTTTAAAATCAGAGGAGTTTACACTTGGTCTACACAGTTACACTTTGAGCAAGACTCAGGACCAGGTCTTCTTGAACTCCTAAGAGTAGAAAAAAGAAAATACAGTTTCTTCAGCAAATATAAAGGCTATTGATCTAAGAAAAATAATGCCTAAGGACGCAGGCAGATATAAAGATAGCCCTCATATTGAAAGGAGTCCCCTCATACATATCCTACAGAAAAGATCAAACTTGCACAATTCGTAACACTGAAATTTAAAAAGACAAGATCTACAATACTACAGGGTAGATAAGAAACTTTACCTTAACTTCGCCAGATTGATGACACATCCAAGTCATCTTCAAGTACAACTAAGCACAACATAACACGTCCTGATTAAGGTTAAGACTCTGTTCTCTATTGAACCCTTTTGGCCATCTGCAGCTTGAGTTCCACCCCAATGGCAGTCCTTCAATTCTGAAATCACACTCACAGTTTTATATTTTCTGTGATAGTGTCAGTCTTATCAGCCTTGCTCAACATTTCTCTGAACAGAGTTAATATATCCTCTATCCTGTCATCTTCACAGCAGCTATCAATCAAAGTCTTACAGGTAACAACATCAGGTTTCAATCCCATAGAGACCATGCCATCAAGTAAAGTATTAAAGGTAACAGCAGTGGGTTTCAAGCCAATCAAGAGCATATCATCAAGGAGCTTGATCACTTTGCCCACTTCACCAGCAATGAAATATCCATGAATCATTGTATTATAGGAAACAACATCAGGTTTAGCTCCTGCACGTGGCATCAAATCAAAGAGTTTTTGGGCCTCCGTAACCTTTCCTTCTTTGAATAGCTTGTCTATCATTGCACTGAACACATTGACATCAGGAGGATTGCCTCTATCCATCATTTCATAAAATAGTTCCTCAGCCTTCTCCCATTTGCCGTACATAGAAAAACCATGAATTAGGGTTCTAAATGTTATGATATTGGGAGACAATCCATCATCAATCATCTGAGAAAATTGGGACATTGCATCGTCCAGCCGACCAATCTTGCAAAGCCCATCTATTATCGTCCCATAGCTGACTATGTCTGGCATCAATCCGAGCTGCTGCATTTGGTTAAATGTAAGGATTGCATCATCTAGCATTCCACATTTACAGTATGCATACATCTGTATGTTGAAGACACGACGGTCAGGTCGCATTCCATTTTGTACCATCAGATCCTTGATATTGTTCATTTCCACAAGATTGCCTTCGGTAGCATACCCATGAAGCAGACTTCTATAGGTGGTAACATTGGGTTTTTCACTGCTCTGAATCATAGAATTAAAAATCTCTCTAGCTTCTGCATGCCCTACAGATTTGCAAAGACAGTCTATCAGCATATTGTAAGTAACAACATCTGGCCGTTGCCCATATCTGGACATTTGTTTGAGAATTCTGACTGCCTCTTTCCACTGTCCTGAAGAGAGGTATCCATGGATCAGACTGCTATATGTAGTGCAATTAGGCATAATATGTTCGTCAATCATCTGCTGCAGGACCTCCTCGGCCTTGTCCATTGCATGAACCTTGCATAGGCCATCAATGATTGAGCGGCAAGTCACAACATCTGGCGGGATCCCATGATCAAGCATTTCGCGAAACAGGGTGTAAGCTTTCTCCACCTCATTCTCTTTAAAGAAGCCATGGATTACGGTGGTATAAGACACCGCATTAGGTGGGCAGTCATTTCCATCCTCAGCCATCATGTGGATCAGCTCGACAGCCTCTTCACATTTCTTCTCATCAGATAGCCCTTTGAGAAGTGTGGTGTAGGAGAAGACATCAGGGGTGCAGCCAAGCTCAGGCATCCGTCTGACCACAATATTCACTGCATCACCCGTCCTCTTCTCTGCGCAGAGGGTCCTGAGCAGGGGCGTGAAGATGACGGGATTTGCCCTCAGTCCCGTCTTAATGATTTGGCCCAATGCGGCGAAGCCGAGGTTCAAGCAGCCTGCATCGCAACAGCAGCTGATGAGGATGCCGTCGGTAGCTGTGGTTGGAGCCACCTTCTTGGCGCCCGCTCGGGCCATGCGGTTGAACATGGACACGGCGAGTGCAGGGCCGTCACGCACGGTGGAGGAGACCGGGGCACGAGCGACGGTGGTGAGGAGCTGGGTGAGGGTGTAAATGGAGCCGGGCCTCGCTTGAGGAAGCAATTCGTCGAACAGATCGAGTGCATCCTCGGGGCCGAGGTCCCCCGAGCGGTAACACTCTCCGATGAATTGCTCCAGCTCCCAGGAAGGGCGGCGGTCGGCCCTCCACACGTCCGCCGCTGCCGAAACGGCCGGTGGTGGGGAACGCCTTTGGATTGAAGGGAGCACCTCGTCGCAGAGTTGGCGCGCGGCCTCAGCGCTGAGGATTCCAGAGCGGAGGCGCCGTCCAATGATCCGCTTCAGCTTCTTCAGCCAAGGCGGGCGCGTCCGGCTAGACATGGTCGGCGCCGTCGCTCCGATTCGGTGGCAAATGCTGCTCGCACTGGAATGGTGCGCACAGCACCGGAGGCGGCAGTGTACTGGCGTGGAGTGGGGAGCGAATCGAAGCTGCGCGTGGGCTCTCTCTCTGGTGGGATGGTGCGCACAGCTGCCTTCGTGTGAGGCGTGAGCCAACTGAGGCAGGAGATGGTACGCACAGCGCGGCGGCGGCGGCGGAGCTGGAGTGGGGACGAGGCTGGGCGTGAGCTCTGGTAGTGGTGGCGAGCTGCTGCCCCTTCGCGTGAGGCAACTGAGCCAAGAGGAGAGGACGACTGATCACGTGGCTTTGACCGAGTATAAATCTGGAGAGTTTTTTTCTTCAAAAAACAAAATTAGTTTGACTGCCAAACAAGTTTACTACTCCATCTGTCCTAGAAAGAAAAATGTAAATTAGGTGCATTCTTGATAAAAAAAATGTCCAAAGTGTAACCAAATATATAGATAAAAATTATTAATGTTTTTGACACAATAAATATATTATAAAAATATATCTCATACTTATTTAATGTCATAACTATTTATATTTTTTTATATATAATTGGCCAAATTTGATATAGTGAAAACATGACATTATTTTATAATTGCATTCTTTCTGGGATGGAGAGAGTATATTATATATGGACCTTACTACTCTCTCGTGCATAGGCGGAGAAATATCCGCTCGAACGCCTCACGCCCTGCACGCTAACTTCTTCCTTGCCTCGCCTTCTTCCTCCACGCTCCCCCCGCCGCCTCCTCACCTTGCTCGGCTCCGGCACCCTCCTTCGACGCCGTCCTCGACCCCCCCCCCAACCCGGCTCCGGTTCCTTCCTCCAAATTACCCCACCTCCCCTGCTTCCCACTGCCCAGCTCAACCAATTAAAGGTTTTAAATGGCTAGAAGGGGTGAATAACCTATAAAAATTCTACAACAACACTTAAGCCAAGTGGTTAGATAACTAAATAGCATAAAGCAAGTTTTGCGCTAGCTCTGAAAAATGCGAGCCACATATCCACAATTATAGTTATCTATGATCTCTATGTCAAGTAAAGGCCAAGTCACTACAAGCTAAGTTAGTGAGCTCTCAAAGACCAGACTAAAGAGCATCATTAATCAAACTACTCAACAAACAAGCTAGCTCTCAAAACTAATTTACACTAAAGAGCTTAGCTACACTAGAATGTAAATACAAGAGAGTGAGTGAGATAATTATATCGCCGCGGCGAGAGACAATGAACCAATCAATGAATACCAAGAGAATCACCGGGAGAATCACAATTGATACAAGATTTTTCTCCCGAGGTTCACGTGCTTACCGACATTCTAGTCCCCGTTGTGTCGACCAACACTTGGTAATTCAGCGGCTAATAGGTATCACACACCTAGCCCACCACAAGGGCGCCGCAAGAACCTACCCACAGGTGAGGTAACTCAATGACACGAGCAATCTACTAGAGTTACCTTTCGGTGCTCTGCTGAGAAAGGTACAAGACCCCTCACAATCACCGAAAGATGGCCACGAACAATCACTAACTCGTACCAATGCTCCTCCGCTGCTCTAAGCTGTCTAGGTGGCAGCAACCAGCAAGAGTAACAAGAAATCCGTAGCCACAACGATCCCCAAGTGCCATTAGATACAATCACTCAAGCAAATGCACTCACTCCCAATCTCACAAAGATGATGAATCAATGAGGTAGATGAGTGGTAGGTGTTTGCTTAGACTCACAAGAATGTATCATTGATGAAAATGTGCAAGAGAGTGAGCCAAAGCCGAGCCCTTCTATTTATAGAGCCCTCAAGACTCAGAGAGCCATTGGGAGCTCGTAGACATGACCGAACGCACTGATCGAATGCTACCCTGCGTCCGGTCGGCCGAGTCCGATCGCCCGATGCCTGCCACACGTCCCTCCTTTGAATCTCGCGCGTTAGATCTCAACGGTCACTTAACGTCAGTGTTCACCTAAACGGCCTAAACGACCGTTTAAACGGCCAGTAAACGATAAACGGTGGTAAACTATTTTGTTTAGGAGGTAAATAGAAATTAAACGGATGACCGTTTAAACGGTCAAAAAATAGGAAAAACGGTCTAAACGGCCTAAACAGAACGGAGATAAACAACATTAAACAGGCTAAACAGCTATTTAAACGACTGTTTGGCGAATATGAGGTAAATCTAGTTTAATTTTGTATGGATAAATTTGTATACTTACGTTTATTGTATTTATAAATGTGTACACTTGATATGTTACATGCATAAATATCTATATTTGGTTCTTTTCACTTGCATAAATATATATACATACCAAAATAATTGATTTTTACTCGGATAAATATGTATAAATGCTAGAATACTTGATTTTTTACATGCACATATATAATTATATGTATTTTTTTTAAAGTATAAAACCGTTTAGACCGTTTAACTTCGTTTAAACACCGTGTAAACAGCCTAAACGCTAAACGAAGGGTGACCGTGTAAAGTCCGTTTACCGTTCAGGAAAACATTGCTTAACGTTCACTCGCGCTGTTAAAGTGTGACCGAACGCTATGAAGAAACGACTATACACGCCACCACATGGAGTCCGGTCGTTTCCATAAAGCATCTAGAGAGCGTTTCTGAAGACCGGACGCGCCCAGTCAGAGACGACCTGACACGCCCAGCGTCCGGTCCTTCCCTCTCAATCTCGCGCGCGTCTCAGTGCCAAGACCGGATGTGGGAACAGTATTTCCCGCGCGTCCGGTCACGCCATGTCGCCAGCATCCGATCGCAAGGCCGAGTAGCTCCTCTGCGCGCCATGACCTGACGCCGTGCTCGAGTCAGGTCCAGCGTCCAGTCCCAACTCGACCCTCTCGGTCGAGCATTGGTCCACTGACCGGACACGCCTGTCTAGACTCCGATCTCTGCGCAGACAGAGTCTGGTCACTGACCTTCGCCTCCTTTTCTTTTTCTCTCTCCTCAAACACTTCGCTCTTACTTCCAAGTTGCTAACCACAATGTGTATAACCCACGTGCACATATGTTAGCATTTTCTGAGCATTTTTCAAGGGTTAATTGTTAGTAAACTAGGTCCCTAAATGCATATACAATTATGACTTCACCTAGTGGCACTCGATAACCACTTAGCCAAAGATTTTCCCTCTTTATACTACGGCTATCGATCCTAAATATGATCACACTCTCTATAGTGTCTTGATCACCAAAACAAAAACTTATTTGATACATTTGCCATGATCAACACTTAGTTTTTATTTTTCTCTTTCTTTTTTTCCAAGTTGGAGCTTGATCACCATCATCACATGTCCATCTTCACCTCCATGGACTTCACATTGCTCCATCACTTGGTATGTACCAACCTTGCTCAAATCAACACCCATGACAAAGGTTTGTACCTAGGTTTCATCAATTATCTAAAATCAAACTAGGGCTTTCAACCACCACCGGCGGTGGCCTCCTTCTTACCCTCCCCCTCCCGTATATGGCCATGGCGACCTCCAACGACCTCCGGCTATGGCACCCCTGCCCCGTCCTAACCTAGCAACCTCTACCTCCCCAAGCCCCCTAAACCACTCGTGACCTTCCTCCCCTAAATCCCTTCCTTCAAAGGCCGCCAGAGTTAGTGTTGTGGGCAGCGGTGGTGTGATAGCCAGAGTGGGGCAGCATCTTCTTTGTCTCCAGCGGTGTTGCGGCTGTTATATGTGTAACACCCTCGGTGTTACACCATAAATCATCTACTAAAACAGGTCATGAGCATCATGTTTATGTGTTAATGCATGTGATAAAGTGTGTAGATTAATTTCTGTAACTCGAAACGATCAACAACAATGCGAAACGAAAGTTGATTCGATAGTCATCTTATATCACTTAGGGTTTAAAACTAATTTTTATTGAGTAAAAATGCTATAGAACATGTAGGTGATATTTAAATAAAGTTTGAAGTGCAAACTTTGTAGTTGACAGTGAAATACTTGTGGTCAAAAAATGATGTTGCTAGCAAATATTTCCACTAGCTTAGAAATCGCAAATTCAAAACAAATCTAGCTCAAAAACTTAGAAATTTCTAAGTCTGTCAACAGCTAGACATTGCTATGTTTAGCAATTTGTTGTGAGAGATTGGGTTAAGGAGTGGTGTAGTGTTATATCTCGATTTGGTAGTCTCTTGTGCCATCTTGAGCTTGGTGAAGATGGTTTAGGTCCTAAGGCAACTGTTTGGTCATGTTAAGCGCTTTAAAATTCGTGCGCGTCACTATCTCAGGTTGGTTGGCGCCGGGTGCGTGGTCACCACACGGCCTCCTCACGCCACGCACATGGTCGCGCCTCGCATGGTCGAGAGACCCAGGCTTGGCCAAGGTTGGCTGCAGTGAGCTGTTCACCCTGCGCCGTGCTGCTCTGCCTCGCGCTGCCTTCTTGGGTGCCACCGTGGCCGTACTGCGCTGCCGTCGCATCCACACTGCTAACCCTCCTCGTGTCGCGACGCTGCCGCTACCGACACCACTACGACATTATGTTGTGCTGCCGCTCGCCTTGTCCTAGCATGCACGTGGGCTATCTCGGCTGCCCCGTGCCGTCGCCTCACCTTAATGACGCTGCGGCCGCGCATGCCGCGCCCCCACTTGCCTTCACGCGCACATGGTTGGCCGCATTATTGTGTAGCAGGTGCGCAGACGCCGCCTTAGGTTTGGTCAGCCACATCTCGCCAAGGCGTGGACCAGCCGAGCCCACCTGCCGCGCCATCTCTCTCTCTCTCTTTCCGTCTTTCTTTGTCTATTTTTCGCCACCGTCGAGTCATGTCATGGTGAGCCAGAGAACGAGCACCTCTCATCAATTCCTCGTGCTTGCGTCTCTGCCTTCATGTCCCCTCTCTAGCCGACCCCACCCCGCCTTGATTACAACCAGGCCGAGTTCCAATTTTTGGAGCTTTGCCCACCACCGTGCTATTATGAATCATCACCGCCTGCGTCGTCGCCAGCCTCCACCATGTCACCTACACAAATTCCTCTACACCACTAGCTCATATTGGCTCCCTCTCCACCGTGCGCACGATAGTAGGAGCGCTACCACCTCCCCACTGTCGCTGACGCGGTCGTGTCCGCCACGGCTTATCGCTGTGCTCGTCACGCGCACGTGGCCAGCATGGCTTAGGTAGTCTCCAGCCGAACCACCACTTCGGCCGGGTTCGCGGTGTGCCCCTAGTGCTTATCCCCTATCTCTACCATCCTGTTAGAACTATGGCTCACCAGAATGCGGTTGCCGCTGTTGTAGGTCGCTGCCGCCAGGCCCGGTCTACTTCACCCCTATTCGTGCAACCACGACCCATCGTCATGTGTCGGCCCATAGGTGAGCATCGGTCCCCTAGCTAGGTCTGCAAGGGTCACGGGTGGCCGACATACCGCCTAGTGCCACCGCCCACCGCGCCGACGAGCGCGGGGCGTCCCGAGGACCTCTCCGGTGCGAAGGTGAAAAGATACGAGGGCTTGGTTGTAAAGTAGCTGTCTATAGAAATAGTATGTGTTGTGTTCGCGCTATTGTCTGATAACGTGAGGACGTTTTTGCAAGAGTGCCAGCGCGCGCGGGCTCCCCGCCCTGGGCCACCTCCACGCATAGGCCACGCCTTGCGTGGGCCACATTGGGCCGAAATGAGTTTATCTTTTTCGTGGAAAATAGAAATAGCTTTTTATTTGTATTTATGAGCTGAACTTTGGTAATTAATATAAAATCATGTAGATGTCCAAAAATTATAAAACAAATTTTGTTAGGTTCCTAAAATTGTGCTCTATCTGTTAGTGCATTTAGTTCATATATGTACATGTTGATACCAGGAGCCATTAAATCAATTGAGAGTGCTCAATATTATTAGGTTAATTATTGTAGGAATTTTTGTGGAAGATTGGTGATAGTAAAAACCCTAAAATTTTTATAGCAGCATTGTGGTATTATTAGGTGCTCATTGTAATTTTTGTAGCCTTAGAATAGGCTAAGTACTAGGGTAGTTAGGTGCTCCTTGTTGTAATATAAGTTAAATCGCTAATAAGAGTAAGATTATATTTTAGTTGCTAAGTTAATATCCGTTAGATGAATCCATACCTGTTTCTGTGGAAATGATAGGTAGTTAGTATCTTAACCATTAGAGATAGCTTAGTGGCTTAGTAGATATATTCTTATTTTAAGAATTATTGTTGCCTTAATATTAACGTGTTGCATCATCATTGCATGTATGTAGAGAACAAGTTAGTGAAGATCGTGACCATTGGAGATCATGAGTTCGAGGAGGTGATAAGGAGTATGAGGAGGAGATCCTCGTGCGGGAGGAGGTCCCGGAGCCACCAGTGACTGACTTTGTTGACACTGCGCCTGCCCAAGGCAAGCTCCGGTGCATAACCCTTATTTTTTATAATCATTGAATATATATATATATATATATCTATGATGTGCATTTACGTTACAGGATTTATATTAAAACTACATGCATAGATAAACCTACATATGAGTCCTACTAGCATAGGTCAAGTAGCTGCTATGCTTAGGCTATCGGTAGCGTGAGTAACCTGTCGTTACTCACAACAGGTGATTATTATTACTCTCATGATAAAATGGTTAAAGGAAATGGAGACCGAGCAGGGATATGATACGGGTATTGGGGGTGTAATAGGTTATGTCCTGCGGCTAATAGAGCATAGCTTGGTTACACTATTTTTCCTATCCGTGTCGGTTAAGGACCGTCCGTTGCAGTGGATTCTAGTCAGGTCACAGACTTATTATCCTGAGCATATACTTGTTTATGGGAGCGGAAAGGCTCGTTGCTCTCTTGTCGTGGGTTCCGGCTCTTTCCGGACCGACTAATTAGAGACGGGGATGGTGGAGGTCTAAGCCACACACTGAGTCCGGGACTCAGGAGTGGGGGCTTGGAGTCCAAGTTTGGATGGGGACCTGGACCCCTTGATAGGAGAGTGGTGGGTTGGTCTTGCTTGTGCCTGGGGTACAAGCAAGGCGTGTATTTTAGGGTACCCAGTTAGGATACATTGGTTCGCTAATCACCGTGTGATACGGTACGACTTGTCTACGATCTAGCAACGTAGTAAGAACTGGAAGATGAAATATGGTGAAATGGATCTGATTGCTCAACTCTTGCTTAAAAGTAGAATAGGTGCTTACATAGAATGGTTAGCTAATGAACTAATCATGACTGCTAATAAAATACTTACATAAGGAATTACTACTAGTAATGCTTTTTCGCAAAAAGGAAACCCAGCAAACCATAAAGCTTATCATATCCTTGGAGTCGGGAAATTATTCCCACTGGTCAAGTAAGTCTTGCAAGTACATTGTGTACTTAGGGTTTATTTACCCCTGTTGCAGGTGCAGCTTGAGGAGTAGCTGTTTTGTGGGGGATTCTTCTGGTGGGCACAAACAGATCCTTGTATCTTATCGTGAGATGTTTATTTTAATTCCGTTGTTTAAATTCTGCACTTTGAACTTGGTATTGTAATAATGTATTTATAAGAACTCTTGTTGTATGAAATGGACTCAGTATTGTAAACTCGTTCTCATTATTAGATCCTGGAGGAAAAACATGGATTGTTCGAGTTTCCCTTGGGGTGTGCTCGATGGAACCGTTCGATGTAGCCGGCTTTTGAGGTGCTTAGTGTCTAGTGGAAGACGAGCGCCTCCGAAAGCGTGCTATTTCAGACGGTTCTGCCACAGATGGTACCAGAGCCAATTTTGAGTTACGAGTTTCATAACTCTTTTCAAAACCTAAAATTTGACCAACTAAAGTTTTGTGAAAAGTAGGATGCGATAAAATTATGTAAATAAGTATAAGCCCTAGCAATATGGTCTATCTAGGATAGTGGCACTAGTTTTATCTAATTAATTTTCTGTAGGTACATTAACTTACGCTGCATAAGAATCGTTTAGCAAGCAGAAAGTGAGTGTGCGATGTGCCGAAATTTTTTGCGAATGTCACTATATCCCGGCTTGAGTGAATGGGTAGGCCGATGCATGCATCATGAAAAGAGAATGTTGCTTAAACTAAATTTCCCCCACATGTATAATTTTGGTTAGTGAAGTAATCTAATAACTAAAAAGAATGTTTCGTCTAAAAGCCTTATCATTTCTCTAATATCTTATTCCTGATCTAGAGGTGTTGTCCCTAATGGTGGGTTGCTATCTATTTACATATGAACCTGAGGTCCGGTCGTGGGAGCACCAGTGCCGGGGTAGGCCATGGCCTTAGTGAAGGCCAAGGTCAAAGTGGTTGTGGCAACGAGAACGGCAACGGGGAGAGCCATGAGGCCCCACTTCTGGCTCCTCCTCCACCACCGCCACCTCCGATGACCCATGCAGAGATGATGGCAGAGATGCTGGCTGCTCGGTGTGAGTCGGCCCGTGCCTTGGAGATGCTTGCCCAAGCCATTGGTGGCTTCGCCCGTGGGGGCCATGGAGGCAATGGCGAGAACGGGGGTGGTGCCCGCAATCTCGAGGGGCCCTATTCTTACCAAGATTTCTTGAAGATGCACCCACCCACATTCACGCCAACTACTGAGCCTCTGGATGTGGAGCATTGGCTTCGTATTCTGGAGTAGAAGTTTCAGCTGCTCACTATGACGAAAGAGCAGAAGGTGCGCTTTGCAGCATAGCAGCTATTGGGTTCTGCCAGTGCATGGTGGGACACGTTCAATGCCATGCAGCCGGTGGCCACCGTGTGACTTGGTAGGAGTTTACCGCTGCTTTTAGAGAGTACTACATTCCTGCTGGTGTGCTGAATAGGAAGTTGACTGAGTTCCTGGATCTGAAGTAAGGGAACATGTTGGTGATGGAGTATGTGAACAAGTTCAACCATCTGGCACAATATGCTAGGATCCATGTCGATACTGATGAGAAGAAGAGGGACCATTTCTATCGCGGACTCTCTTGTAGTTGTAGAAGGCATTGTACACAGAGAACTACCAGACTTTTGGTGCTATGATGAATGCTGCTATTGCCATAGAAGGACTTCAGCGTGACTCTCAGGCTGAGTGGAAGCGCAAGCGGGTGACCATTGGATCTTCTAGCCACCCATAGGCTCAGAAGGTGTAGGTTGTCAGGAGGATGTCCTATCACTCTTCGGGTGGACAGCTATCCTATCAGACTCAGCAGATTTACTAGGCACCTCCCACCCAGTACCGTGCACCTACTTAGCAGGTGCAATAGCAGTCTTAGGGACAGCAAGTTCCGTCTCGTTAGGGATAGGGGAACAAGCCTGGTGCTTGTTTCAAGTGTGGTAAGGAGGGCCACTATGCTTGGGAGTGTCCACAGAACCAGCCTACGCAGTCTTCCCAGCCTTCAACCAACTCCCGTCTAGTCAAGAGGACGATTATCAAGAAGAAGGTGCCCGTAAGCCGCTCTGGAGAAGTCAACTTCACTAAGGCTGAGGAGATTTTGTAGAATGAACATGTGATGGCTAGTATGTTTACCATTGATTCCCACCTAGCATATGTGTTGTTTGATTTTGGTGCATCACATTCATTCATGAGCATAGGGTTTGCACAAAGGCACAATATATCTCTTATGGCTATTCCTATTGCCTAAAGAATCAGTACTCTAGGTGCATAGTTGTGTGTTAATACTCGGATAGACATAGTCAGATTAGTGCTAGCCACTCACACTTACTGCCTCCAGTTCATGGTGCTGCCTGGGCAAGGCATAGATGCAATTCTGGGCATGAACTGGTTGTGAGTTTATGGGGTAGTATTGGACCTTAAGCAGAGAGTTGTTGAGTTACGGCTTCCTTCTTCCGAGGATAGGATGTCTCTTCTTATGCCCTTAGATCCAGTCTTACCAGTTGTTGCTCATGTTGAAGCTTCTCTTGATCTTGCTCCTATTCCTGTGGTTTGAGTTTCTGGATGTCTTTCCTGAAGATCTACCTGGGTTGTCGCCGAATAGGGACGTGGAGTTTACTATTGAGTTAGAACCTAGCACTGCTCCTATTTCACGGTGTACCTACCGCATCGCTCCTAAAGAACTAGCAGAAATGAAGAAGCAGTTAGAGGAATTATTGGAGAAGGGCTTTATCCGTCCTAACTCTTCACCATGGGGTTGCCCAGCTATTTTTGTGAAGAAGAAGGATGGTACCTTGCGGATGTATGTAGATTACCGCCCTCTCGATGCGGTAACTATTAAGAACAAGTATCCTTTATCTCGTATTGATACTTTATTCGATTAGTTGGCTGGTGCCAAGGTGTTTTCAAAGATTGATCTTCGTTCTGGGTATCACCAAATTAAGATCTGGCCACAAGATATACCAAAGACAACTTTCTCTACTAGGTATGGTCTGTATGAATACCTAGTCATGTCTTTTGGTCTCACCAATGCTCCTGCATTCTTCATGTATCTCATGAATTCAGTCTTCATGCCGGAGTTAGACAAGTTTATAGTGGTGTTCATTGATGATATTTTGATATACTCAAAGAACAATGAAGATCATGCACAGTATCTTCGGATAGTACTAACTCGATTAAGGGGACATAAGTTGTATGCCAAATTCAGTAAGTGTGAGTTTTGGTTAGATCGAGTGTAGTTTTTGGGACATGTTCGGACACCTGAAGGTATCTCTATAGACCCAAGCATGGTGCAAGATGTGTTAAATTGGAAATCTACTAAGTCAGTGCACCAGATTCATCAGTTCGTTGGTCTTGCTGGTTATTATTGGTGCTTCATCCCTGAGTTCTCCAAAATAGCCCAACCAATGACCAAGTTGCTCCATAAAGATATCAAGTTTGTATGGAGTCTCGCTTGTGAAGAAGCTTTTCAAGCTCTGAAGCATTTTCTTACCACTGCTCTTGTTCTTGCCCAACCAGATATTGATAAGCCATTTGATGTGTATTGTGATGCCTCAAGGACTGGAGTGGGATGCGTGCTTATGCTGGATGGATGTGTGATAGCTTATGCTTCACGCCAACTAAAAAAGCACGAGGTGAATTATCCCACCCATAATTTAGAGCTGGCTGCTGTGGTGTACGCTCTAAAAATTTGGAGGCATTATTTGTTGGGAAATAAAGTGCATATTTATATGGATCACAAGAGCCTCAAATATATTTTCACTCAGTCCGAGCTGAACATGAGGCAACGGAGATGGCTGGAGCTAATCAACGATAATAATTTGGAGGTTCATTACCATTCTAGAAAAACTAATGTGGTAACTGATACCTTAAGTCGAAAGTCGCATCAAGTTGAAGAAGAATCTTTGTCTCTCAACTATGCTGAGGTGCTAGCTCATATTGCTCTAGTCTCGGATTTACTTGAGCAAATTATTATAGAGCAAAGGCAAGATGTTTCAGAAATTCTGAGTATCAAGAAGTTAATTGCCGAAGGGCATGGTCCTCATTTTAGTGTTGATGACCAAGGTGTAGTGAGGTTCAAGAACAGATTAGTTGTTCCCTCTAGTGATGAGCTTAGGAGAAAGATTTTGAATGAAGCTCATAACTCCAAGTTATCCATTCATCCAGGAAGTAACACGATGTATCATGATTTGTGTCACTTGTATTGGTGGCCAAATAAGAAACAGGACATTACCAAATACATCTCAGAATGTGACATTTGTGGAAGGGTTAAGGTGGACCATATGCATACACCTAGATTTCTACAGCCCTTGCCTATCCCTGTTTGGAAATGGGAGGATATTTCCATGGACTTTATTGTGGGTTTCTCCCACACGGCAAAAGGGTATGACTCTATTTGGGTCATTGTGGATCGCCTTACCAAGTCCACTCATTTCTTCCTGGTGGATACAAGGTATTCACCCAAGAAGTATACCAAGTTGTATTTTGACGGGATTGTGACCCTACATGGAGTTCCTCTTACTATTGTCTCAGATAGAGGGTCAGTCTTTGTCTCTTGTTTCTGGGAGCAACTCCAGAAATGTCTTGGTACTAGTCTCCTCAGAAGTTCAGCTTATCATCCACAAACTAACGGTCAGACAGAAAGAGTCAATCAGATACTTGAGGATATGTTGAGGGCTTGTGCCATTTCTTTTCCTAAAAAGTGGGGCGAATGCTTGACTCTAGCTGAGTTTTCTTATAACAATTGTTATCAAGAAAGCATTCGAATGGCACCATTTGAGGCCCTGTATGGCAAGAAATGTAGAACACCTCTTAACTGGGTTGAGGTGGGTGATCGTGGTTATTTCGGGCCTGATTTTATCCAAGAAGCAAGAGAGCAAGTCAGTATTATTTAGAGCCATTTAAAGGTAGATCAAAGTCATCAGAAAACTTATGCGGACAAGAGAAGAAGGCCCTTGCAATTTGAAGTTGGTGATCATGTTGAAAGGATCAAGATGCCCAACAGGGGGTGAATTGGGCTAATTCTATTTTTTTTGCAATAATTAAGTCCTACACTTAGCCCATTTCACCCCTTGTGCCTAGAATGTATTTCTATTGTTCTCCCGCACGAAAGTTTTGCACCCTAGGTTCCAATCCTACTCTAGCATGGCAATTCTAGGAATGTAAAGACATGAAATGTATTGCTCAAATGTAAATGCTTAATATAAAGATAGGGAAAGGAACACGGTGATATTTTCCTGAGGTATTGGAGAATCGTCACTCCCCACTAGTCCTCGTTGGAGCACCCGCGCAAGGGTGTAGCTCCCTCTTGATCCGCGCAATGATCACATGCTCTCTACGGGCTGATTCTTTGACACTTCGTCATGATGAATCGCCCACAACTGCTCACAACTTGACTTGGGTCATCCATAAGCTCTATCGGATGATCACCAAGCTCTGAATCACCACTGAGCCATCTAGGTGATGGAGATCACCAAGAGTAACAAGCACAAACTCTCACTTGACCAAGACAAGCCTAATGAGAAAGGTGGATGCACACTTGCTACTCCCAATGCACTAATGAGGTCCTTAATCTTGGATTATCATATCTCAATCACCCCACTAGGCGATTGCTCTCCTTTGCACTCCAAAGGTATTTCTCAGCTGAACAAATGGGCAAGATACCTCCCATGGATGAGTGGAGTAAGTATTTATACCCCCTCATTCAAAACATAATGTTTGGAGGCTGAGTCATCACTCTGTGGGCTGATCGGACGCTCCAGTCAGTTGTACCCGCTACTGTGTCAGAGAGAGCCGTTAAGCTCTGACCAAACTCTGACCAGCGTCCGGTCAGCACCCACCGGACGCGTCCGGTCATCAAAAACCCTCTCTGGAACCTTACTGATGTTGACCAGATGCTGGCACCCAGAGTCCGGTCACTTCTCTATTTAGCATCTGGTCTGGTACTGAACTCTAACCAGCGCTCGGTCAACACCCACCGGACACGTCCGGTCAGGAAAAAGCCTCTCCAGTACCTATCTAGAGTGGACTGGACGTAGGTACCCCAGCGTCTGGTGCACCTCCATTTAGCGTTTGGTCAATACCAGACGACTACAGTTGATCAAATGAACAGACTGGACTCACCCTCCAGCGTCTGGTCACAACTAGACCAGCATCCGGTCAGCATTTGACCCTCCATTCACTTCCAACTCGAAATCCTATATGAATGAAGTTGACTCCAATTGATCTTAGGGCTATTCCTGAGCTACCTAGTGCTAGGTTTGACAAGTGTGCACCACACCTAACCCACTAGACTTACATAGGTCAAGCTACTAGTCTATACCCCCTTTAATAGTATGGCCAAAGGAAAAACAAAGTTCTAAACTACTCTAAGTGTCTCTACAACATCAAATGACACTTAGAACTAGTCCATCCTTTACTTTGTCGTCCTAGCATGCACGTGGGCTGTCTCGGCTGCCCCGCGCCGTCGCCTCGCCTTAATGACGCTGCGGCCACACATGCCGTGCCCCCACCTGCCTTTGTGCACACGTGGTTGGCCATATTATTGTGTAGCAGGTGCGTTGACGCTGCCTTAGGTCCGGTCAGCTGTGTCCCACAAAGGCATGGACGAGTCAAGCCCACCGCCACGCCGTCTCTCTCTCTTTCCCTCTTTCTTCCTCTGTTTTCCCCCGCCGTCGAGTCACGTCACGGTGAGCCAAAGAACGAGCACCTCTCATCAATTCCTCATGCTCGCGTCTTTGCCTTCACGTCACCTCTCCAGCCGACCCCACTCCGCCTTGATTATAGCCAGGCCAAGCTCTAATTTTTGGAGCTTTGCCCGCCACCGTGCCGTTATGAACCGTCACCGCCTACGTCGTGGCCAGCCTCCACCACCTCACCCCGCGCAAATTTATCTGCACCACTAGCTCACCTTAGCTCCCTCTCAGCCATGCGCATGCCAGTGGGAGCACTACCACCTCCCCACTGCTGCTGACACAGTCGTGTCCACCACGGCTTGTCGCCGTGCTCATCGCGCGCACGTGGCCAGCACTGCTCAGGTAGTCGCCGACCGAACCACCACTTCGGCTGGGTTCGTGGTGTGCCCTTGGTGCTTATCCCCTATCTCTACCATCTTGTTAGCACTGTGGCTCACCAGAATGCGGTTGCCACTATTGCAGGTCACCGCCGCTGGGGAGAGCCCGCTCTGCTTCACCCCCGTTCGTGCAACCACCGCTCATCATCGTGCGTCGGCCCATAGGTGCGCATCGGTCCCCTAGCTAGGTTTGCAAGGGTCTCGAGTGGCCAGCGTACCACCTAGTGCCACCACCCACCGCGCCAGCGAGCGCGGGGCGTCCCGAGGACCTCTCTGGTGCGAAGGTGAAAAGATACGAGGGCTCGGTTGCAAAGTCATTGTCTATAGAAATAGTACGTGTAGTGTTCGCGCTGTTGTCTGATAATGTGAGAATGTTTTTGTAAGAGTGCCAGAGTGCGTGGGCTCCCCGCCACAGGCCGCCTCCGTGCATAGGCCGCACCTCGCGTGGGCCGTGTTGGGCCGAAATAAGTTTATCTTTTTCGTGGAAAATAGAAATAGCTTTTTATTTGTATTTATGAGCTAAACTTTGGTAATTAATATAAAATCATGTAGATGTCCAAAAATTGTGAAACAAATTTTGTTAGGTTCCTAAAATTATGCTCTATTTGTTAGTGTATTTAGTTCATATATGTACATGTTGAATCAATTGACAGTGCTCAATATTATTAGGTTAATTATTGTAGGAACACTAAGCACTCAAGGGAGAACACTAAATAACTTGGTTCCGTCAGGCACACCCCAGGGGAGAACCCGAAAATCCACATTTTTGCCATCAGGATCACAAATGAGAGAATAAAGCTTACATCATTCTTAATTATTTCTTACATCACTTTTAAGAAAAGACTCCAAGGACATGCAAGGCTATCTGGCTTGTGGGTTTATTGCATTTGCAGGAAGCATTACTAAGCGTGCGTCCTTATATTCGATTTTTATTAATAGCCACATTGGTTCATTAACTAACCATTCTATGTAAGCACCTGTACTACTTTCAAGCATGTGGTAAGCAATCAGAGTTCCTTTTTCCATCCTCCATCTTTCATCTTTCAGTTCTTACTACGATGCTAAACCGTAGACAAGCCATACCGGATTTTTCGACGATTCGCGAATCAATGCCCCCAGCTGGGTACCCAAAAAACACACGCCCCGCTTGTACTCCAGGCACAAGCAGAACCAACCCATCACTCTTCTGTCCTGGGTGTCCAGGTCCCCATCCAAACTGGGACTCCAAGCCCCCGCCCCTGAGTCCTGGACCCAGTGTGGTGCAAGGACCTCCTCCACCAAAATAAAAACCCTGATAGTCGGTCTGGAAAGAGCTGGATCCATGACAAGAGAGCAACAAGTCTTCCAAGCGCCCATACACAAGTATGTGCTCGGGATAATAAATATGTGACTTGCCTATAATCTTATGCAACGGTCGCTCCTTAACCGACCAGACAGGGAAAATAGTGTAACCAAGCTATGCCCCATGTCCACGGCGATACAACCTCTTACACCCATCAATACCCAAACCATATCCCTGCCTGGTCACCATTTTTCCTTTCCACCGTTTTATATATTCCAAGTGATAATCATATAGTAATATATTTTCTATATCCCGCGAGTGACAGGCAATCACTCGACTTCTACCGGAGTCCTGTAGCATAGCAATCTACATGATCCTATCATACTAGTAAGACTCATAGGATAAAGATATGTATATGCAAGTGGGTTTCAATTAACTCCATAAAACTTAAAGCACAAATATAATTTAAACTGCAGAAAAGTAAGGGTTATGCACCGGGGCTTGCCTGGGTAAGATATATTAAAAGTTAGTATCTGCATCTTCAGATCATCCACCAGCAACTGAATAGCAAGCCCATTGCATCATCTCCTAGAGAGAATATCATTACACCATCCTCGGATTCCCAATCATCCTTCGATCGATCCGTTGATCCATCATCGTACCTATATGATATGCATGCGATGCAATACAAAGATGTAATTAATCGGCTGCAATCGTGACTCGTAAAATACGACGTACGCCTCTCGAGTTAACGGGCTAATTCTAACGATGACCGTACTTAGGCTACATATACACGTTGTTGGATAAGGCGTTATTTCCCAACAATTATTTCCGTTATACAAACCAAGGTGTTTCTTTATTTTATTCTTTCGATTTAATCCTTATTCGAAATAGAGCACCATTATCTATATAGCGACTAATTATTCTAGAGCTACAAACATTACAGCGAGTACATAATATTGCTAGGAACCTACTGTACAAATTTCAGATTCAACAATATTACCAATTTATCATGAAAATTCTTATAAATTTATATCTTACAATATTAAGTACCTTAAATTAATTATATAGCTTCTAAGAATATTATTACTTATGTGAGCAAAATATACAAACAAGTAGATCATGACTTTAGAGACTCAACAAAACTAGTTCCATAATTTTTGGACCCCTAAATGATTTTATATCTATTTTACAAATTTACCTCCGAAACTAAATTAGTTAAATGTTCTGTAGAACAAAAAGGCCGACAGTGGCAAAGCGGCCTACAGTGGCGAAACCACGTGGCGGCCCAGGCGCACAGACCGGACCAGATCCATTAGCTTGGCTTGGCAGGCGAGTCTGGCATGGCGTGTGCAGCGCTGGTGGCCTAGGCGCGATGGCAACTGACCAACCAGTAGGCAAAGCGACGAATTTGACCAATGGCTGCCAAATGCTGCCAAGACTGGCTGCCACGGTGCACGGCATTGCTAACCATGGCTGGCGAATCAAAGCCGCCCCAGTGTGGCACCGCAGCCATTTAACCTGGGCAAGCCAGTGGTGTCTTGTAACGATTTTGCAAAGATGTCCTCCATTTTTATCTATTTAGAATGCTACCATTTCTACTATTCCGTTGAGTCACGTACTTAGCAGTAAAGACCCTGTATAAAGTATTTTCTTGGATTTATACCCTCTTCTACCTTCTCAAAGCAGAGCACGGCACGGGGGCATCGGTCGGCGGCGAGCGGTGGACCACCGGTGAAGAAGCGGCACGGGGCTCGTCGTGGTTGCGCTCGGTAGTGGCTGAGTCGTGAGGTCGCAGCTGGCGAAGCGGCTCGGGCGCGTGGGCACGGAGGATGCGGCTGGCTCCGGGACGGCGGGGGACACCGGCGGCTCCGGGGCGGGACTCGGGCTCGACGACCATGGGGCACGGCCAAGGCGGCGTGGCGTGCCGGTGATGGCGCCCGGTCGCGGCCATGGCGTCTTTGCGGCTCGAACGCGCCACGACTACTGAGGAACCGCGCGGTCGAGGAGCATACACCCGCATGAGAGGCGAGCACGGTGGCGCATGGCCATGGCGACCGGCGTGCCACGGAGGCGCCGAGGAGGCTCGCGGCATTGCGCTTCGGAGCGCGGCATGGTCAGACGGATGCTCGCGTGAGGCAGCAGGGCTCGGAGGCTGGTGAGGTGGCTCGGCGCGCGAAGCTGGGACGCCTTCGCTCTGCTGCGGTGGAGGAAAACGCAGCCATGGCGGGCAAGAAGCGAAGAAGGCAGCTAGCTGGCCAAGGGCTCGGTGGCGGCTGCGAGCTTCGGTGACTCTGCCGCTCTTGCAGTGCGGCCCTGCGGCTTGCAAAAAAGGTAGGAGGAGGCAGAAGAAGAAGCAGCAGCAGCAGCTAGGACGGCCGGCCTGCATGCCAGGCAGAGGGAACAGCGGCGCAGCGACAAACAAAGACAGAGAGACACGGCAGACAGAGATTGATTGAAAGAAAAACAGCAAGCCATAGTCGGTCAACTTGTACAGAGAGGACAGATTTATACCGCCAAATGGAAAACTCTCGTCACCGTCGATTTCACCCCTATGGTACGGAACACACTTTGCACCCAAAGCATGATTCCACGAGACCATGACCCAGCGCGGTGGTACTTCACTGCTCTCGTGACTCACGACCTACAAGCCACGCGTGTCTTGCATCCCAACCTTAATCTCATCCGTCCGGTGCCCCGCACACCAGTGGAATGAACGGCCAGCAACGGAACTGAAGGACATGTGGTGTTGTGTGTGTGTGTATATATATATATATATATATATATATATATAACAGTTTACTAATTTACACAAATTGTAATGTCTAGGCATAGAAAAATTTCAGCAATGCTCGAATTTAAATTTGATTCAAACGCTATATATATGTATATCGTTCTATTTATTAATATATTTTATTTTATTTATAAAAGTTGTTTTTCCTGCTTAATCTAATAGAACAAACCGTTCGCTATTTATTTTCCAGAATTATCGTTCCACATTCCTAAATATTTTTACGCACTGAAATTTAACCTGGACGTTTATTTGAGTCTGCGAAACTACGTCACACAAGATTTGCTTATCGCATCAAGTACGTTTTAAATCAAAACCCGAGAAAACTTGATTCGAAAATTTTCTTAGGCCTAAATCACGGTGCTAAACAAGCTCGTAACACCAGGGGTGTTACAACCAACCCCTTTAAAAAGAATCTCGTCCCGAGATTCGAAGAAAGAAGCAGAAGAGGGGACACACGATTACCTTACGTAGATCAGGGATTACACAAAAGATTACATGACTTCGAATACTAAACCACATGGGGATCTAGGGATACATGGTTAAGAGCAACCTGGTACAACCGAGACCTACTCCAGAAGTCGAGATAGACGAGGACAATGGAGAAACAACAAGAAGATGATTATCCAAAACATAGCGTAGCACCAACAGATCCAGAAACAGTCGACTGAGAAGTAAAACATCGTGAACCCTAAGATTGGCTACCAAAAGGGAACTTGAACTTCTTCGACGAACCGGATCCTTCCTTCTTCTCAGATTACACCATCACCTCAGACTAACAAACCTAGCTTCACAACGTCGATTGGATTTCGTAGCTCTGCTCCGAATGCGAGGGGAATGGGGATGAAGAAGAAGAGCAAGGACCAAGGGTATTTTATAGAGGCGAATGGAGGTGGGGCGCAACACACCGGAAGCAGATGCGGCGGGGATGGGATACACAGACGGTGCATGCTGTGGAGATAAGGTCGGGGACATGGTGTGCTTCCTATGCGAGCGGCGGAGGGGGAAATAGAGGAGAGTAGAGGGGGTCTGCTCGATGAGGCAGGCGTGTGGGCGGTCGTGTTCTCAAAAAGAAGAAAGAAGGGAAGGGGAAATGGGGGTCTGTATGCAGAGGGAGCGGCAAAAGGGGTAGAGAGTGACCAAACGCCGAGAAAAAAGGAAAAGCGTCTGAAGGCACAAGGGACGGCGAGTATGGCACGATGCCGTGGCCACGCGAAAACGGGGAGCTAAGAGCCGAATACAGACAGTGTTCATAGGGCACGCAGCGAAATGACCCAGCATGTGTAGCGCGGTCAACTAAACATAGGCTCGAGACATGACATCCACCCAGACCTTTCAATTACTCCCGACTATCCACTGCTAACCTTCCTTACAACTCTTCCTTTGCTTTCCTTCCTTGACCACATCCGTCTTTCATGTAGACTAAGACCATGTCGTACTTTCTTCCTCCAAAACCATCTCCTCTTGGTTACTAGAGAGAACACTTCTGCATCAACCCATTGTGGATTTTCCATTTGAACATCTGAACATTTCCAAGGAGAATTTTTTTAAAACAAAACGGTACGGCAGTGTAACTTGGTAAAGGTACTTGGTTAATAACCTCGATACCAGTGCGTGCCGAGTAGCGTCACATGTGGCAGCTGTTCCACAGAGAGCCCTCGGTTTTGTCGTGGCACCATAAGCTTTTAACCAGGCAACTACTACCAACTTACACGCCATGAAGGCAGTGGGGGCATAGACCACAGAATAAAGGGAGTATTGCAAGGAAAAAAATTCAAACAACAAAGGTTCCCTTCACAACAATGGACAAGGAATTCAAATCCAACGACAGATTTGTTTCAAAGAGATTCAAGTGTTCTGCTGGGTCATCCACAATTAGTCGATACAGTGTCTAAACATCCAACCACTGTGGATCTGCTGGCATCAGAATGTCAACTTCTCTAGTAACCCGCTTAATATCACCCTTGAAAAACTTTAAGCACATCTAACGAAACTTAAGGTAGATGAATGCAATAAACACAGTGAAATAATTAAAATGCATGTTCCAACGATCTTATATGGGTACAACGTACAGGCATTTAGGCCCCCATTAACGACACAGCATTCACCTACGGTCGGATGAACTCAACAACTACGGACGACAACAACGACAAGAGTACAATACCGGAGGGCAGCAACAAAAAACACTACTACTACGGGTATAGCATTCTAAGGCAACTAAGCTATCCTAGCCCTGCATCTTCATTCTAGGGCTCGACGGATTCTTCTACAGCTCTGGCTATGGGTCTGCATCTTCTCGGGGCAGTGGCTGAGTGAGATGAATCAGGGGCTCTGCTTCTAACACTTCCAAAGGTGGAGGTGCTGACAGTCCTGCATCACCGGTTCTCTTTCTTTTAGGCGGGTGGTTAGAGATCCCTTCCAAGATCGGGGCATCCTGCCTTCCATCCACCAGTGACCTCCGCTTGGCCCTAGTGAATAGGTAGGCCTCACCCAGCTGATGGACATGTCGATCCTCAGCCTTCTTTAGAGCTTCCTCCACGGCAGCCTCCTGGCTCTCAGCAGCTGTAGCACTGGCATGCGCTTCGGTGAGCTGCACCTGGAGCATCCGATTGAAGATCTCAGCTTTCTCGGCGCGCTGAAGGCACGCCCTTAGCCCCAAGGCTTGCCGGTCATACTGCTCATCCAGAGCAAGCAAGTACGTGGTCAAGTGCACCATGGTGGGACTATCCTCTTGCGCATTCCGCCCTTGCAAGGCCTCCATGCGAGCCTTCCATGCCCGCCGACTCTTGTCCAAGGGTGGAAAGAACCTCATGGGGGTATGGGAAATGGGCTCTTCATAGATCTGGCAGAGGTGCCGCAAGGCTTTGCGAGCCACAACCTGGTAGGTGTCGGCAAATCAACATCCAGTTGCGGTCACACTCCAGGCTTCAGTGAGATCGGGGAACTCTTCACTCTTCCCGATATAGACGGTAACCTCACACCGCTCGGTGCCATGCTTCTCATACTCACGGCCCTCATACTCAGGACAATCTTTGACTCCGAGCTTTTGTAGGGTGGCATGCAGGATTTTGGGAAAACCCTCAATGTTCAGGCAGTAACTACTGACCCAGGCTCCTGTCATCTCTAGCGGTGGTTGCAAGGAAGGCTGGGCAAAAAGAAAGGCTGGCTCAAAGTAAAAACTAAGCGAGCTAAAGTGCGCCGAGTGATGGTACAAATGGCTAAGCCAGGCTCTTCGTATAAAGGCAGAGCGTTCAGTGGTCCTAGCGCGGTCCACCAGGGTTCCCACGCTGGATCACTACGACAAATCGACCAAATTCCGTGCATTCAAGGCGAGCGACGTGTGATGCCATTACTGACTAGTATGACTGCAGGGCAAGGGTTCAACAAGAGCGTAGAAAAGGGGTACGGGGAGACGTGGGTCACGACAGGCATGAACCACGGGCGAACACAGAGCACAAAGCCACAGTGCACACCTAACTCCAGAACAGGAACGAAGCGATCGTGCACAATCCGACATCAATCCAACACGCGTGACACCTATGAATGGCGTATCTACAAGCAATATGAGCGCTACAATGCCCAACAGGATATGCATGAATGCACATCCTATACGTCCTTTCATTGTTGCCAACATATAGGGCAACCGTTCTTAGATTTTTGGCACAGCGTTCTCTTCCTGTAACTAGTCGATACTATCGGACTATTCTTGAGTCAGTGTACCTGCAGAAACTTGATTAACCCTATCTAAGTCAGCAGAGTGCCATCTATCCTGGATACATAACCATAGTAATAGGGCTACTTATATAACTTCGCATGTAAACGTCCTAACTTTTTGCTAAAATAGGTTGTCAAATTTTAGCTTAGAAAAGGATTTGGAAGCTTTATTTCCTCATTTATGCTCTGATACCACCTGTGGCAGAACCGCCTAATCTAATGCCTCACAGGAGTGCTCGTCTTCCATTAGACACTAAGCACTCAAGGGAGAACACTAAATTACTTGGTTCCATCAGGCACACCCCAGGGGAGAACCCGAAAATCCACATTTTTGCCATCAGGATCACAAATGAGAGAATAAAGCTTACATCATTCTTAACCATTTCTTACATCACTTTTAATACAACATCATAGTATAATATTTATTAATATAACAGCAGAATGAAATCATATTATCAGAGTTATGAACAATTTAATTGAACAGCGAAATATAACCATGTGATCAGAATTACAGCGGAAATAAATATCTAATCATGACATGATGAAGTATTGGTATATAAACTACGACAACAGATTATGAAACTTTCATTTATAAAAGCATTTGGTGTGAGTTATAAATAACAACTACGATCGCAGCGTAAAGGAATCCTCACTGAGCCCACCAGGAGGAATCCACACACAAGAGTCAGCTTTAGCATCCACCTGTCACCTGTAACAGGGGGAATAAAACCCTGAGTACTCAATTGTACTCAGCAAGACTTACCCAACAGGAGAAAAGAAAAGACTCCAAGGATATGCAAGGCTATCTGGCTTGTGGGTTTATTGCATTTGCAGGAAGCATTACTAAGCGTGCGTCCTTATATTCGATTTTTATTAATAGCCGCATTGGTTCATTAACTAACCATTCTATGTAAGCACATGTACTACTTTCAAGCAGATGGTAAGCAATCAGAGTTCCTTTTTTCATTCTCCATCTTTCATCTTTCAGTTCTTACTATTATGCTAAACCGTAGACAAGCCGTACCGGATTTTCCGACGATTCGTGAATCAATGCCCCCAGCTGTGTACCCAAAAAACACACGCCCCGCTTGTACCCCAGGCACAAGCAGAACCAACCCATCACTCTTCTGTCCTGGGTGTCCAGGTCCCCATCCAAACTGGGACTCCAAGCCCCCGTCCCTGAGTCCTGGACCCAGTGTGGTGCAAGGACCTCCTCCACCAAAATAAAAACCCTGATAGTCGGTCTGGAAAGAGCTGGATCCATGACAAGAGAGCAACAAGTCTTCCAAGCGCCCATACACAAGTATGTGCTCGGGATAATAAATATGTGACTTGCCTATAATCTTATGCAACGGTCGCTCCTTAACCGACCAGACAGGGAAAATAGTGTAACCAAGCTATGCCCCATGTCCACGGCGATACAACCTCTTACACCCATCAATACCCAAACCATATCCCTGCCTGGTCACCATTTTTCCTTTCTACCGTTTTATATATTCCAAGTGATAATCATATAGTAATATATTTTCTATATCCCGCGAGTGACAGGCAATCACTCGACTTCTACCGGAGTCCTGTAGCATAGCAATCTACATGATCCTATCATACTAGTAAGACTCATAGGATAAAGATATGTATATGCAAGTGGGTTTCAATTAACTCCATAAAACTTAAAGCACAAATATAATTTAAACTGCAGAAAAGTAAGGGTTATGCACCGGGCTTGCCTGGGTAAGATATATTAAAAGTTAGTATATCCGCATCTTCGGATCATCCACCGAAAGAATCGAATAGCAAGCCCATTGCATCATCTCCTAGAGAGAATATCATTACACCATCCTCGGATTCCCAATCATCCTTCGATCGATCCGTTGATCCATCATCGTACCTATATGATATGCATGCGATGCAATACAAAGATGTAATTAATCGGCTGCAATCGTGACTCGTAAAATACGACGTACGCCTCTCGAGTTAACGGGCTAATTCTAACGACGACCGTACTTAGGCTACATATACACGTTGTTGGATAAGGCGTTATTTCCCAACAATTATTTCCGTTATACAAACCAAGGTGTTTCTTTATTTTATTCTTTCGATTTAATCCTTATTCGAAATAGAGCACCATTATCTATATAGCGACTAATTATTCTAGAGCTACAAACATTACAGCGAGTACATAATATTGCTAGGAACCTACTGTACAAATTTCAGATTCAACAATATTACCAATTTATCATGAAAATTCTTATAAATTTATATCTTACAATATTAAGTACCTTAAATTAATTATATAGCTTCTAAGAATATTATTACTTATGTGAGCAAAATATACAAACAAGTAGATCATGACTTTAGAGACTCAACAAAACTAGTTCCATAATTTTTGGACCCCTAAATGATTTTATATCTATTTTACAAATTTACCTCCGAAACTAAATTAGTTAAATGTTCTGTAGAACAAAAAGGCCGACAGTGGCAAAGCGGCCTACTGATTGGTGAAACCACGTGTATGCCCAGCGCCTGAGCCGGACCAGATCCGATAAGCGGTGGCTGCAGTGAGCCGGGTGGCGGGCGTCTTGAGTCTTGGTGGCCTAGGCGCGTGATGATGGCAACCGCCAACCAATGAGAAAGCGATGGCCAATGGCCGCAAGTGGCCAAAGACGGCGCTGCCAGCGAGATCGGCGTGGCCCAACGGCGCATGAATCGAGCCGCCCTAATGAGACGCAGCCAAATTTAACCGGGCAAGCCCAGTGTGCGCCGACGATTTTGCAAAGATGTCCTCCATTTTTTATCTATTTAGAATGCTACCATTTCTACTATTCCGTTGAGTCACGTACTTAGCAGTAAAGACCCTGTATAAAGTATTTTCTTGGATTTATACCCTCTTCTACCTTCTCAAAGCAGAGCACGGCACGGGGGCATCGGTCGGCGGCGAGCGGTGGACCACCGGTGAAGAAGCGGCGCGGGGCTCGTCGTGGTTGCGCTCGGTAGTGGCTGAGTCGTGAGGTCGCAGCTGGCGAAGCGGCTCGGGCGCGTGGGCACGGAGGATGCGGCTGGCTCCGGGACGGCGGGGGACACTGGCGGCTCCGGCGCGGGACTCGGTCTCGACGACCGTGGGGCACGGCGGGCGGCGTGACGTGCCCGGTGATGGCGTCCGGGTCGCGGCCATGGCGTGCTGCGGCTCAGACGCGCTACGGCTACAGGAACCGCGCGGGTCGAGGAGCATACACCCGCACATGAGGGGCAGGGCACGGTGGCCGCGGCCATGGCGACCACGGCGTGCCACGGAGGTGCTGAGGAGGCTCGTGGCGTTGCGCTTCGGAGCGCGGCATGGTCAGACGGATGCTCGCGCGAGGCAGCAGGGCTCGGAGGCTGGTGAGGCGGCTCGGCGCGCGAAGCTGGGACGCCTCCGCTCTGCTGCGGTGGAGGAAAACGCAGCCATGGCGGGCGCAGGCGCAAGACAGCAGCGCGGCCAAGGGCTCGGTGGCGCCTGCGAGCTCGGTGACTCTGCCGCTGCGGTGCGGCCCTGCGGCTTGCTCAAAAAGCAGGGGTAGGAGACAGCAGCAGCAGCTAGGACGGCCGGCCTGCATGCCAGGCAGAGGGAACAGCGGCGCAGCGACAAACAAAGACAGAGAGACACGGCAGACAGAGACTGATTGAAAGAAAAACAGCAAGCCATAGTCGGTCAACTTGTACAGAGAGGACAGATTTTTACCGCCAAATGGAAAACTCTCGTCACCGTCGGTTTCACCCCTACTACGGAACACACCGCACCAGCATGATTCCACGAGACCATGACCCACTGGCCAGTGGCCACTGCTGCTCTCGTGACTCACGACCTACAAGCCACGCGGTGCTGCATCCCAACCTTAATCTCATCCGTCCAGGTGCCCTGCACACCAGTGGAATGAACAGCCAGCAACGGAACTGAAGGACATGTGGTGTTGTACACGGAGGCAATGCGATATATATATATATATATATATATATATATATATATATATATATAACAGTTTACTAATTTACACAAATTGTAACGCCTAGGCATATGAAAATTTCAGCAAAACTCGAATTTAAATTTGATTCAAACGCTATATATATATATGTATATCGTTCTATTTATTAATAGATTTTATTTTATTTATAAAAGTTGTTTTTCCTGGTTAATCTAACAGAACAAACCGTTCACTATTTATTTGTCAGGATTATCGTTCCACATTCCTAAATATTTTTATGCACTGAAATTTAACATGGACGTTTATTTGAGTCCGCGAAACTACGTCACACAGGATTCGCTTATCGTCTCAAATACGTTTTAAATCAAAACCCGAGAAAACTTGATTCGAAAATTTTCTTAGGCATAAATCACGGTGTCGTAACACCGGGGGTGTTACAGAGGTCCTGAAGCCACCAGTGACTGACTTTGCTGACACCGCGCTTGTCCAAGGTAAGCCCCGGTACATAACCCTTATTTTTTATAATCATTGAATATATATATATGTGTGTGTGATGTGCATTTGCGTTAGAGGATTTATATTGAAACTACATGTATAGATAAATCTACCTATGAGTCCTACTAGCATAGGTTGAATAGCTGCTATGCTTAGGCTATCGATAGTGTGAGTAACCTACCGTTACTCACAACAGGTGATTATTATTACACTCATGATAAAATGGTAAAAGGAAAAAGAGATCGGACAGGGATGTGGTACGGGTATTGGTGAGTGTAATAGGTTGTGTCCCATGGCTAATGGGGTATAGCTTGGTTACACTATTTTTTCTGTCCATGTCGGTTGAGGACCGTCCGTTGCAGTGGATTCTGACTATAGTCAGGTCACAGACTTATTATCCTGAGCACATACTTGTTTATACGAGCGGGAATGCTCGTTGCTCTCTTACCGTGAGTTCCGGCTCTTTCCGGACCGACTAATTGGAGGTGGGGATGGTGGAGGTCTAAGCACCACACTGAGTCCGGGACTCAGGAGTGAGGGCTTGGAGTCTAAGTTTGGATGAGGACCTGGACCCCTTGATAGGAGAGTGGTGGGTTGGTCTTACTTGTGCCTGGAGTACAAGCGAGATGTGAGTTTCAGGGTACCCAGCTGTGATACATTGGTTCGTGAATCGCCGTATGATATGATATGACTTGTCTACGATCTAGCACCGTAGTAAGAACTGGAAGATAAAAGATGGTAACATGGATCTGATTGATCAACTCTTACTTGAAAGTAGAACATGTGCTTACATAAAATGGTTAGCTAATGAACTTATTATGACTACTAATAAAATACTTACATAAGGAATTACTATTAGTAATGCTTTTTCGCAAAAAGAAAAACCAGCAAACCATAAAGCTTATCATATCCTCGGAGTCGGGAAATCATTCCCACTAGTCGGGTAAGTCTTGCGAGTACATTGTGTACTCAGGGTTTATTTACCCCTGTTGTAGGTGCAGTTTGAGGAGTAGCTGTTGTGTGGAGGATTCTTCTGGTGGGCACAAACGGATCGTTATATCTTATCGTTAGATGTTTATTTTAATTCCGCTGTTTAAATTCCACACTCTAAACTTGGTATTGTAATAATGTATTTCTGAGAACTCTTGTTGTATGAAATAGACTAAGTATTGTAAACTCGTTCGCATTATTAGATTCTGGACGAAAAACGTGGATTGTTCGAGTTCTCTCATGGGGTGTGCTCGACGGAACTGTTCGATGTAGCCTGTTTTCGGGGTGCTTAGTGTCTGATGAAAGACGAGCGCCTCCGAAAACGTACTATTTCGAACCGTTCTGCCACAGTATGCGCGGGCGTAGGCGTGGCCTTCGGCGGGAGCATGTTGGGGAATAAGGCACGGGCACGTGGGAGCACATCGGATGGCCACAATCCCACATCAGACGGCGGAGAGGGTGTGCGCGCTGAGCGTTCTGAACGTGTGCGCTCTCGGAAAGAGAACGTGTGCGCTCTCGGAAAGAAGCTTTTCCGATTATGTATAGACTGCCAATCGAGGAAATACTAAACACATGCTCTAAAATGTCCATAAGAAACTCAGAATGAACCACAGAAGAAAAGAAGAGAGAAATCAACCATGAAACTATTTGTTAATATTTATAGAATGTTTCATTTAATATGAAAATGGAAGTTTAGGATTTAGTTAAGGGTTTCTCAACCTCCGAGCTGCAGGTCAAATTTTCATCCTTGAATAATGAAAGTGAGTAACACACGCCCCCAACTATCAAAACCGACAAATTTAATCACCTGATTATTCATAGGTGGTTTTCTTTTTTCTAAAAATAATAAATATCCAGTTTGATCTCTAAAAAATGATATTTAATTATTTTAAAATAGAAAAACATGAAACTAATTTCAGTTTTCCTCAAAAATGTTATCTATTTGTTGTTGCTCTATTTAGAGTTATTTTGTTCTTATTGTTTTAAATAAATTATGAGCACAACTACAAGCAATAAAGCGATAGGAACATAAATAAACCATCTCTGAATAACTATATATTAGATCATAAACAAGCAGATTCCTTTTTTCGAAGAAATTTGGTACATGCTTCAATAATTTTTCTGATTGAAAATAAATTAATTGAAGGGCGGGCCTGGTGCAAGCGGTAGAGTCTTACCGCATGTGACCGGAAGGTCCCGGGTTCGAGTCGCGGTCTCCTCGCATTGCACAAGCGAGGGTAAGGCTTGCCACTGACACCTTTCCCCAGACCCCGCACAGAGCGAAAGCTCTCTGCACTGGGTATGCCCTTTATTGAAAATAGATTAATTATGATTTTTTAGAAATCAAACCAGTTTTTTTTTTATAAAACAGAAAACCACCTATAGAACGATCTGGAGGACCAAATTTCTGTTGTTGCAAGCAAAGCAGGTTATTGTTGATGCCCTTGCACACAGTAGTGCTCCTTAGCTACTGCTACTCAAGCAAAGCTGCTGCTAGTAGTGCTCGTTGATGGATGATGACAACTAAACAGTATGTGGTTTCCCATGTGCAAATATTCAGCACTGGGAATGACTATAGGGGCTACTTCAGTATCACGAGGTACAAAATTGTTACTGCAGGTACAAAATCCTATTTTCTTCTGGATTAAGGGCTACTGTTTCGTTCTCAGTATTGCAGTGGCCTACAGCAGCTGGTGCATCCGTGTGTGCTGCTGGACCTGCTGGCTAGGAGAACATCGCCAATTCGCCAGGTCCAGTGCCATATCTTGTTTTTTTTTCATGCGTTTGCCGCAAGGACATGCGAGCTGTACACTATTATACCAAAGGATGGAATAATAATGTAACACATGGTTAATGTGTCACGAATGACCTGGCGGTTATATTTATAGCTCTAAAAGCCAATCAACATATTCACATTATCACAGTCCCAGCCATTCAGTTCACTTTCTCAGTCTCTAGCCAAGCATTTGAGCAAATGCAAGGTCGAGCATCTGCTAGTCTGCAATATGGTTTTAGACTTTAAAGAAGACAGATGCAACACAAAGGGTTTACTGAAAAAGAAACAACAGAGCACTCCTTACACTGAAGTTCCGCTCACGAATGCTGGGCCTTCCTAGCAGGTTGCCATGCACCAGCACGGCTAGGCAAGTAGACGCCCTCCAGATCCTGCAGTTCCTCTTGGGAGGTGGTCTAATGTGTCAGGGCAGGTTCAAGCAATTCATGACAGCATGGTTCACTAGCCCTCCTTTTCTGAGCTCATCAGGTGAACACCATGTTAGATTCTGCTTGAGAACTAAACACCATGGTTCAGGGCAATTTTAGACATATTATTATATATAGATGCGTAGCAAAATAGATGTACTAAAAAGTCAAAGCAACTTATAATTTGGAATGGAGGGAGTATTTTGTAACTTGTTGTATTATGAACTTCAATATGGTTTAGACATTTTAGTTGCAGATCAGGTGCTGCTTTCCTGTTTTCTTGACAATTTTCAGTTACAGTATATATTTCCAGTTTGATTCGCTGGTTGGGCCTAACCAAGTGAAGTAGTTACTGTAAGCAAGGCAATATTTGATGTTGTTCGGGAGGAGGAAGATATTAGTTTGGAAGGTCAAGTAGTGCCTAGGAATGATACATTTCGATATTTAGGATCAATGCTACAGAGAGATGGGGATATTGATAAAGATGTTAGTCATAGAATCAAAGCAGGGTGGATGAAGTGGTGCAAAGCATCTGGTGTCCTATGTGATAAAAGGGTACCATAGAAGTTAAAAGACAAGTTTTATAGGACGGTGATTAGACCTGCTATGTTGTATGGTGCATAATGTTGGCTTACGAAAAGACGACATGTTCAATAGATAAGTGTCATAGAAATGCATATGTTGCGTTGGATTTGCGGTCATACAAGAAGAGATCGAGTTCGGAACGATGATATACGTGATAGATTACGGGTAGCACCAATTGAAGAAAAGCTTGTCCAACACCGGTTGAGATGGTTTGGACATGTCCAACGGAGACCTCCAGAGGCACCGGTGCGTAGTGGAATCCTAAGCCAGGATAGTAACGTGAAGAGAGGCAGAGGAAGACCGAAGTTGACTTGGGTAGAGACAATAAAATGAGACTTGAAATGATGGGATATACACAAAGACTTAGCCTTAGATAAGAGTGCTTGGAAAACAGCTATTTACGTGCCTGAACCTTGATTACTTCTGCTGAGTTTCAACTCTAGCTTACCCCAACTTGTTTGGGACTTAAAGGCTTTGTTGTTGTTGTTCCTGGTTCTATCTAATTCTCAACTGTGGCTAGCATCAGGGCAGCAGTAACCTCTGCATATTCTGTACTTCTAATTTTCAGATGACACAAGTCAGATGGCTCAAGAAGCAAAGGACGGTCGAGACAAAGCATTGGCTTTGATGGCCAAGAAGCTGCTTGGTAACCATCAACAAGAATCAGGCAAGACAAAGCATTCATTGGCCATGAGTCATCTTTAGTTAATCTTAGTTATCTGTATTAATCTTAGTTATGGTCTTTATCTGAAAGTTGTTAATCGTTGCTCATGTGTGAACCTGAGACTATTGTATGTGCATCTGCTATTTCACTGATGCTTGCCGCTGCTCTGTAGCTCATATGCTTAGCTCTGTAGCTCATATTTCGAACCTGAGACTATCTGCTTTTCCCCTGTCAATATTTCGAACATGCTTAGCTCTGTAGCTCATATGGTTAACTGCTATTTCAGTGATGGTTGCTGCTGCTGGCCTACTACCTATAAAGCCAGTAAATTGTTAGCGGAGTGCCCCAGTCAAGTCAGGAAGCAAAGCTGGAGAAAATCACCATTGTCATGATTTAGGTGCCCTGCATGTTTAAGAAGTGCTACAGAGAGACGGGGATATTGATTAGGATGTTAGCCATAGAATCAAAGCAAGGTGGATGAAGTGACGCCAAATATCTGGTATCCTATGTGACAAAAGGGTACCACAGAAGCTAAAAGGCAAGTTTTATAGGACGGCGATTAGACCTGCTATGTTGTATGGTGCAGAATGTTGGCCTACGAAAAGATGACATGTTCAACAGATAAGTGTCGCGGAAATGCGTATGTTGCGTTGGATTTACGGTCATACAAGAAGGGATCGAGTTCGGAACGATGATATACGTGATAGATTAGGGGTAGCACCAATTGAAGAAAAGCTTGTCCAACACCGGTTGAGATGGTTTGGACATGTCCAACGGAGACCTCCAGAGGCACCGGTGCGTAGTGAAATCCTAAGCCAGGATAGTAACGTGAAGAGAGGCAAAAGAAGACCGAAGTTGACTTGGGTAGAGGCGATAAAAGGGGATTTGAAAGGATGAAATATACCCAAAGACTTAGCCTTTAGAAAACAGCTATTCATGTGCCTGAACCTTGATGTCTTCCTCTGGGTTTCAACTCTAGTCTACCTCAACTTGTTTGGGACTTAAAGGCTTTGTTGTTGTTGTTGCTGCTGCAGCATGTTTAAGAAGTGAACTGAGAGAGAGGCTATCTGATTTTTTTTTTTCTGAAATGAAAATCTATCTGAATGCTATCTGCGTTTGCCTGAATGTATCTGAATGAAAATCTATCTGAATGTTATCTGCATTTGCCTGAATGTTATCTGAATTAAAATCTATCTGAATGTTTTCTGAAATGAAAAGGCATGTGACACCAGTATGAAAGTAACACCACTGTCTGAACTCTGAAGGCACATTTCTGAATTCCCAGAGATCTTTCAGAAAGCATAACTACATCATGTAGGCCTCTCGGGAGTCAGAACAGAGATGGCAAAGAGTAACACTGAAGGTTCCTTCCATGAGCAGCAGTGTAGTGAAGGAGGGTAGGCATCTATCACTGGTGAATGGTGATCACCTCACTTTGGTTAAGCTGTGGCATCAGGAGCTGGCTATATTCAGCTTCAGCATGCTAGTAGCCACGCTCTTCAAAATCTAACAGAGCGTGCACAGAAGCTCTACCATATACATATCCAGGGAAGATCAAACTTTGCAAAATTTGCAACACTAAAATTTACAAAGACAAGAAGATCAACCATATACATATCCAGGATAGATAAGAAACTGTACCTTAACTTCTCCAGATTGATGACACTTCCAAATCATCTTCAAGTACAATTAAGCACAACTTAACACATCCTAGTTAAGGTTAAGACTCCGTTTTCTATTTACACATTTTCATCATCTGCAGCTTGAGTTCCATCCCAATGGCAGTCCTTCAATTCTGAAATGACACTCACAGTTTGTCTGCCCTGCTCAACATTTCTCTGAACACTGTTAATACATCCTCTATCCTACCATCTTCACAGCAGCTATCAATCAAAGTCTTACAGGTAACAACATCAGGTTTCAATCCCATAGAGACCATGCCATCAAGTAAAGTATTAAAGGTAACAGCATTGGGTTTCAAGCCAATCAAGAGCATATCATCAAGGAGCTTCATCACTTCGTCCACTTCACCAGCTAAGAAATACCCATGAATCATTGTACTATAGGTAACAACATTAGGTTTTACACCTGCACGGGGCATCAAATCAAAGAGTTTTCGAGCCTCCGTAACCTTTCCTTCTTTGAATAGCTTGTCTATCATTGAACTGAAGACATTGACATTAGGAGGAATGCCTCTATCCATCATCTCATAAAATAGTTCCTCAGCCTTCTCCCATTTGCCATACATAGCAAAATCATGAATTAGAGTAGTGAATGTTATGATATTGGGAGACAATCCATCATCAATCATCTGAGAGAATCGGGATATTGCATCGTCCAGCTGGCCTATCTTGCAAAGCCCATCTATAACCGTGTTGTAGGTGACTATGTCTGGCATGAATCCGAGCTGCTGCATTTTGTTAAATGTAAGGATTGCATCATCTAGCATTCCGCATTTACAGAATGCATACATCTGTATGTTGAAGACATGACGGTCAGGTCGCATTCTGTTTTGTACCATCAAATCGATGAGATTATTCATTTCAACAAGATTTCCTTCGGTAGCAAACCCATGAAGCAGACTTCCATAGGTGGTGGCATTGGGGTTTTCACCACTCTGAATCATAAAATTAAAAATCTCTCTAGCTTTTGCGCACCCTCCAGATTTGCAAAGACAGTCTATCAGCATATTGTAAGTAATGACATCTGGTTGTTGCCCATCTCTAGACATTTCTTTGAGAATTCTGACTGCCTCTTTCCACTGTCCTAAAGAGAGGTATCCATGGAGAATACTGTTATATGTAGCGCAATTTGGCATAATATGTTCGTCAATCATCTGCCGAAGGACCTCCTCGGCCTTGTCCATTGCTTGAACCTTGCATAGGCCATCAATAATTGAGCTGTAGGTCACAACATCTGGAGGGATTCCATGATCAAGCATTTCGCGAAACAGGGTGTCAGCTTTCCCTACCTCACCCTCTTTACAGAAGCCATGGATTACGGTGGTATAAGACACCACATTTGGTGGGCAGTTGTCTCCATCTTCAGCCATCATGTGGATCACCTCGACAGCCTCTTCACATTTCTTCTCAGCGCATAGCCCTTTGAGAAGTGTGGTGTAGGAGAAGACATTGGGGGTGCAGCCGAGCTCAGGCATCCGTCTGACCACAATATTCACTGCGTCACTCGTCCTCTTCTCAGCACAGAGGGTCCTGAGCAGGGGCGTGAAGATGACGGCATCAGCCCTCAGCCCCGTCTTAATGATTTGGCCCAATGCAGCGAAGCCGAGGTTCAAGCAGCCCACATCGCAACAGCAGCTGATGAGGATGGTGTAGGTAGCTATGTCTGGAGCCACCTTCTTGGCGCCCGCTCGAGCCATACGGTTGAACATGGACACGGCGAGCGCAGGGCCGTCGCGCACTGTGGAGGAGACCGGGGCGCGAGCGACGGTGGTGAGCAGCTGGTTGAGGGCGTACACGGAGCCGGGCCTCGCTTGGGGAAGCAATTCCTCGAACAGATCGAGTGCGTCCTCGGGGCTGAGGTCTCCGGAGCGGAAACACTCTCCGATGAAGCGCCCCAGCTCCCAGGAAGGGCGGCGGTCGGCCCTCCACACGTCCATCGCTGCCAAAACGGCCGGCGGTGGGGGACGCCTTTGGATCGATGGGAGCACCTCGTCGCAGAGTTGGTGAGCGGCCTCAGCGCTGAGGCTTCCCGAGCGGATGCGCCGTCCAAGGATCCGCTTCAGCTTCTTCAACCAAGCGGGGCGCGCCCGGCTCGACATGCTCGTCGCCGGCCGTGTGCGATCGACGCCCCGCGCCTCCGATTCGGTGGGAAATGCAGGTCGCTCCCGCTGGGATGGTCCGCACTCTGCACAGCGCGGCGGCGGTGATGTGGGAGTGGGGGAACACTGCGCGTGGCCTCTGGTGGGCCGTGTGGGCGGCGGCGGCGGCGTGGGATGGTCCGCAGGTACCCCGCACAGCGCGGCGGCGGCGGCGTGCTCTCTTGTGTACTGGTGTGAGGCTCTGTTGTGGGATGGTCCGCGCTGTGCCTTCGCGTGAATCGACTGAGCCAGGAAAGGTTCGATGATCACGTGCTTGGCATGCTGTCTTTTTTGGGTTTTTTCTTCTTCACAAAAGAAAATTAGTTAGTGTGCATAAAATGTCCATAAGAAACCCAGATGAACCGGAGAAGAAAAGAAGAGAGAAATCAACCGTGAAAATATGTGTTAATATTTATAGAATAATGTTTCATTTATTATGACAACGGAAGTTTAGGATTTAGATGAGGGTAAAGTACATTTCTCAACATCCAAGTTGCAGATCAGATTTTTCATCCTTGAATAATGAAACCGGGTAACAGATTAGATACCCTCAACAAATTTGGTCTCCCAGCTGTTCATAGGTGGTTTTCTGTTTTCTAAAAATAATAAATATCCAGGTTGATCTCTAAGAATTGATATTTAATTATTTTAAATTAGAAAACATGAAAATAATTCCAAATTTCCTAAAAAATGTTATCTATTTGTTGGTGCTCTATTTAGAGTTATTTTGATCTTATTTATTTTAAATAAATAATGAGCACAACTACAAAGCAATAAGGAGATAGGAATAGAAATAAACCAGCTCCAAATAACTATAAATAGATCGTAAATAAGCATATTCCTTTTCTTAGAAGAAATTTGGTACGAGTTTGATAATTTTCTAATTGAAAATAAATTAATTGTGAATTTTTAGAAATCAAACCAAATTTTTTTATTTTTAGAAAACAGAAAACCACCTATGAAACGAGCCAGAGGACCCGATTTCTCTTTTCAATAGTTAGAGGGTGTCTATTACCTAGTTTTATAGTTTAAGGTTGAAAACTAGGACTGACTTACAACGCGAAGATTGAAAAATGTACTATACCCTTTAGTAAAAGTGTAATACCAGTCTTTGACTTTCTGATTCTTCTCATGATGATCCCATTTGTTTGCTCCATTCAAGCAGGGGCGAAGGTAAGTACATCATTGTAGGTGTATTATATGCACCCATGCCAAAATGCGAAACTAATGGTTATGAGCAAATTTCTATCATATAAGCAACCTTTATCAATCAAATCTATACAACCACAAGGCAGATGCGCCCCTTTCGATTTACTATAGCTTTGTCATTGTCTTTAAAATAAAAATTAAATCAACCACACCCAATGTGAATAACATATTTTATCAATAAATAAGCATTTAGAAAAAAAAAACATATAACTAAGGGTACAATGTGCCTCACAAATCCAAACGTAGCTAAGCCAATCTATATCTATACCTAATATTAAAGAATCAAAATTTCATCCCCATTTTTTCGTCCGTCATAATTTAATGCTTCATGTCCTTCACTCCGCCTACTTTGATTGAGTCCGCTACAGATCAGATACGACACGGCGCCTGTGTTTTCATTGACGTGCTACAACGACCAACGGGGCTAGGAGCTCTCGGTACAACAGAACTAGGAGCTCTAGGGCATGCAAGCTTCATTAAATTGATAATGGTTTGTCCACATAATCCTTCTCTACCATCGTCGTCGATGGCCGAGGTTGTGTTCTGGTCCTCTAACATGGGACTAGATGCTTGCCGACGTTTCCCCACCTCTACATGCGCCTTTGGTCAATGCGGACTTCAATTGACTACTTGTCTTTGTGCTTGCGAGCATCATTGGCATTTGTCCCAGCGTCATTGTAACAACCTAAAAACCCATTGTGTTTTAGAACTTTTGTTAAGGCCTTGTTAACACAAAATCTAAGTAAGCTAAGTCCGATGCCCGACAAAACCTCAAGTGGACCGACTCAGAAGCCATCAACACGGACCATCTACGCTAGAAGATGAAGGAACCAAGGAGAATGCGCGATGACAAGACCACCCCAACACCATGAAGTTCATGTGAAGACTAAAATGTTGTTCCAAAACCATCCTCTAACTGACCTTGTCAGTGCGAAAAGTGACCAACTAGTAAATATTTATCATTTTGCCATACGTTGTGATCGGATGTGGCCTAGCACTCAATGACACATGGTTTATACTGATTTAGGCAACATGCCCTACGTCTAGTCTGAGTCGGTCGGAGACTTTATTCCTGAGCCCAGGTGCTCAAAATTTGTTGTAGGGTTACAAACGAGAGGGAGTAAGTTGGGGGTATCAGAGGTCCAGTCGGACTCCGGACCGAAGGGCCAAGAGTGAGGGGAGCCCCGACATGCGCTAAGTGTTTGAACGTATGCTCTGTCTGGCTTTAGAGTTCTAGAGCCAAGCAGAGAGAATCAGACGTTGGTTGTCTGTTGTTCGTTGAGTTGTTCGAGTCATCCGAATCGATTGTCGGTCGTTTTGAGAGAGCGCATCCCTTTTATAGATGAAGGGGATGGCTTTACAAGAGATAGATAGAGTGTGTGTGCTACCTAGTCTTGTTGCCCACGTCATTGGGTACAAGACGGTTTGTCGGCGCCCACAACACTATTGTCGCTCAGATGCATGTGGTAGGCTCCATCGTCTTCTTCTGGTATGGCAAATGTCGGCACCTACCATACTGTAGGATAAATATCGGCGCCCACAACGCTGTTCATGTTCTGACATGTCTGGAAGGTTGCGGAGCATCCTTCTGACATGCCCTGACAGTACTATCCTGTAGGTGTGCAGGGTACGGTCCTCGGTATTGCGGTTGACTCGAGAGCCCTGCCTTACTTGCTCCGCTTGATTCTTTGGGTCCTTACCGAGTGGGCGTCCCCATTCGGTCATTTCCCAGTCAACTCGACCGCGCTGGTCGGAGAAGAGCTGTAAGCAGAGGTTCAGTGTACTCCAGGTCAGAGAAGCGGGTCAGAGTCGGAAGCGAGCGAGGCGGGCCAGAGTCAGAAGCGAGTGTCGTCCCTCCTTGGCCAGGCCTTCTGATCGGAGAGGCGGGCCGGAGTCGGAAGCGAGCGTCGTTCCTCATCGTCCTCTCCGTTGCCAGGCCTTCCGGTCGGAGAGGCGGGCCAGAGTTAGAAGCGAGCGTCGTCCCTCCTTGGTCAGGCCTTCCGGTCGGAGAGGTGGGCCAGAGTTGGAAGTGAGCGTCGTCCCTCCTTGGCCATGCCTTCCGGTCGGAGAGGTGGGCCAGAGTTGGAAGCGAGCGCCGTTCCTCTTTGAGCAAATTTCTATCATATAAGCAACCTTTATCAATCAAATCTATACAACCACAAGGCAGATGCGCCCCTTTTGATTTACTATAGCTTTGTCATTGTCTTTAAAATAAAAATGAAATCAACCACACCCAATGTGAATAACATATTTTATCAATAAATAAGCATTTAGAAAAAAAACATATAACTGAGGGTACAGTGTGCCTCACAAATCCAAACGTAGCTAAGACAATCTATATCTATACATAATATTAAAGAGCCAAAATTTCATCCCCATTTTTTCATCCGTCATAATTTAATGCTTCATGTCCTTCACTCCGCCTACTTTGATTGAGTCCACTACAGATCAGATACGACGCGGCGCCTGTATTTTCATTGATGTGCTACAACGACCAACGGGGCTAGGAGCTCTAGGGCATGCAAGCTTCATTAAATTGATAATGGTTTGTCCACATAATCCTTCTCTACCATCGTCGTCGATGGCTGAGGTTGTGTTCTGGTCCTCTAACATGGGACTAGTTGCTTGCCGACGTTTCCCCACCTCTGCATGCGCCTTTGGTCAATGCGGACTTCAATCGACTACTTGTCATTGTGCTTGCGAGCATCATTGGCATTTGTCCCAGCGTCATTGTAACAACCTAAAAACCCATTGTGTTTTAGAACTTTTGTTAAGGCCTTGTTAACACAAAATCTGAGTTAGCTAAGTCCGATGCCCGACGAAACCTCAAGTGGACCGACTCAGAAGCCATCAACAAGGACCATCTACGCTAGAAGATGAAGGAACCAAGGACAATGCACGATGACAAGACCACCCCAACACCATGAAGTTCATGTGAAGACTAAAATGTTGTTCCAAAACCATCCTCTAACTGACCTTGTCAGTGCAAAAAGTGACCAACTAGTAAATATTTGTCATTTTGTCATACGTTGTGATCGGATGTGGCCTAGCACTCAATGACACAGGGTTTATACTGGTTCAGGCAACGTGCCCTACGTCCAGTCTGAGTCGGTCAGAGACTTTATTCATGAGCCTAGGTGCTCGAAGTTTGCTGTGGGGTTACAAACGAGAGGGAGTAAGTTGGGGGGTATCAAAGGTCCAGTCGGACTCCGAACCGAAGGGCCAAGAGTGATGGGAGCTCCAACATGCGCTAAGTGTTCGAACATATGCTCTGTCTAGCTTGAGAGTGCTAGAGCCAAGCAGAGAGAATCGGACGTTGGTTGTCTGTTGTTCATTGAGTTGTTCGAGTCGTCCAAATCGATCATCGGTCGTTTTGAGAGAGCGCATCCCCTTTTATAGATGAAGGAGATGGCTTTACAAGAGAGAGAGTGTGAGAGAGAAAGAGAGTGTGTGTGCTACCTAGTCTTGTTGCCCACGCCATTGGGTACAAGATGGTTTGTCGGCGCCCACAACACTATTGTTGCTTAGATGCATGTGGTAGGCTCCATCGTCTTCTTCTGGTACGCCTATCATACTATAGGATAAATATCGGCGCCCACAACGCTGTTCATGTTCTGACATGTCTAGAAGGTTCTGGAGCATCCTTCTAACATGGCCTGACAGTACTGTGTTGTAGGTGTGCAAGGTATGGTCCTCGATATTGTGGTTGACTTGAGAGCCCTGCCTTACTTGCTCCGCCTAATTCTTTGGGTCCTTACCGAGCGGGCGTCCCCGTTCGGTCGTTTCCCAGTCAACTCTGACTACACTGGTTGGAGAAGAGCTGTAAGCATAGGTTCAGTGTACTCCTGGTCGGAGAAGCGGGTCAGAGTCGGAAGCGAGCGAGGTGGGCCAGAGTCGGAAGCGAGCGTCATCCCTCTTTGGCCAGGCCTTCTGGTTGGAGAGGCGGGCCAGAGTCAGAAGCGAGCATCATTCCTCAATGTCCTCTCCTTTTCCAAGCCTTTTGGTCGGAGAGGTGGGTCAGAGTCGGAAGCGAGCGTCATCTCTCCTTGGACAGGCCTTCTAGTCGGAGAGGCGGACCGGAGTCAGAAGCGAGCACCGTTCCTCGTTGTCCTCTCCTTTGCTAGGCCTTTCGGTCGGAGAGGTGGGCCAAAGTCAAAAGCGAGCGTCGTCCCTCCTTGGCCAGGCCTTCCGATCAGAGAGGCAGGCCGGAGTCAGAAGCGAGCGTCGTTCCTCTTTAGCTAGGCCTTCTGGCCTGTCGTTAGGTTTTTTGGGATGGCCCAGGAGTTGCGTGTCATTCGCAACGTCGTCTGCTGGGCTGAGCTTTTGCTGGAAAGCAGGTCCATGAGGGACCCTAGGTTTATGAACCCGACAGGAGCCCTGAGCCCCTGAATGATTCTGGTAGAATCGTCTGGGGGATTTTTGTCTTGACAACGGGTGCGCGCGAGCGCACCCACGGGTGTAGCCCCTGAGCCCCCAGGCGATTCGGGTAGAATCGTCTGGGGGGTTTTGTGTTTTGCTAGTGGGGGATTTTTTTTGTTTTGATAGCGGGTGCACGCGAGTGCACCCACGGGTGTAGCCCCCGAGCCTGCGTCCGACTGATGAGTCGGTTGGAGGCTGAATATCTTGGTACTCTTTCCTGGGGCCGCAGACTCCTATGTTTCTGTTGTTCGGGGTTTTCGCCCGTGTGTGCCTCGTCTGTGTCCTGCGTGGCCAGTTGATTTCTTGAGTCGATGTCGGGCGACCTAAGCCCTTGAGCCCCATAGGGCTCGGTAGGGGTTGGTCTAGTTTTGTGCATTACCCCGTCTACGGTTTCTGCAACCGGAGGGGCTAAGTTAACGTCGCTTGCCTCGATGGCTTGAGTGACGCGCTCGGTGAGCTCGCTAATGGGCATGTTTGAGCAGAATTCGGGTTCGTTGTTCATGATGAGGTCGGTGTAGCCCTCATGTGGCATTCCACTGCTCCTTAATCCACATCCCAGCAGTTGCCCGGGTCATTCTAGAGACCGACTCGGGTGGCCCACGGGCCTCCCCTTGATGGAGATTATGTGGGCATGGCTTGAGGTTAGGATCGAACAAGAAGGTTAAGATGACCCTGTCTGCTTTTGAGCAGATTGGGCGAGGGATGCTGGGGCTCATCTGTTTGACATGAGGCGGCCTCGAGCCCTTCATGGGCCGGCCTTTGAACTCCGGTCGGTCGTTGCTCATATTGAATGAGGCAACTACCGCTTCATGACGCAACACGGAGTGTTTGTGATGCATAAATTGCATATGCGATGCTTCGAATATATGGGATGAATGAATGACTTGTATGAATGAATGTGTGAATGTGTGTATGAGAATGGATGAATGAATGATCATGCATTAGAAAAATAAAGTAAGGGGATCGGTAGAGTTACCTTGACAACTCGAGTGATAGGCTTGAGGAGTTCTTATCGGATATGTCCAAATGGGATCCGTGTTCGTTGTTCATGACGGAGTTGGCATGGCCCACATGGAGCATCCCTCTACTCCTTACCTATCTCTCGGTATTCGCCTGAGCCATCCGATTGACCTAGGAAGCCTGTTGGTCTCTCCTTGGCGGAAATCCCATTGTTGGGCCCTACCAAGTCTTGCCTGGGAAGGCAGAGGGCCGCTTGCGTGCGGTTGTGCCTTGTTCCCCATGCCCGGAGTGCAGTAGTGGTGGGCCATGCCTAGGCCATGTTCTATCTAACCAGGCACCGTCTCGTCGAGCAGGGCACATCCCATCAGTCAGGACGCATCCCACCGCATCCCATCCGCATTGAATGGGGGAAGAGAGAGGGTTTTTCGCCCCAATCCTTCGCCTTTCCCCAACTATTGCTCCTCCTCCTTAAATAGGGGAAGGGAGAGGGCTTTCGTCTTGTTCCTTCGCCTATTCCACAACTGTCGCCTCTCCTCTTTCTTCCTTCTCGCCAAGAGCATTCGTGTGTCGTGGTGGTTCCTAGGAGAAAAAGGGTAGAGCGAGGGAAAGGAGAAACTCATCGATCTGTTCGTGAATCCATAGCACAATGTCGAGCTGGAGACCATCGAACATGGATGAGACGGTGATGGCCGCCTTCGCCGAGAAGGGGCTGCTTATACCGAAGGAGGTGGCACACTAGAGAGCTCCCACGGGGGAGGCTTTCCCGTGACCTTGGGCCGATGAGGTCGTCTCCTTCCTCGCCTTCCATGAGCATGGGCTAGGATACACCGCGCACTGGTTCTTGTGTGGGCTCCTCAATGAGTGGGGCCTAGAGCTGCAGCACCTCAATCTGACTGGGGTGCTGCACGTCGTAGGCGTCGTCGCCATCTGCAAGGCCTTCCTCGGTGTAGGGGACCATGATGCCTAAGAGGGGGGTGAATTAGGAAACTTAAAATTCTAACTCTAAACTATGGCCTCTTTTTCTAACCTTAGCAAAACCTATGCAAAAGATAAACTATCTAAATGTGCAACTACGGTTTTGCTAGTGTGTTGCTATCTCTACCGCAAAAGGAGTAATGCAATCAATGTACATGCAGAAGCTAAAGAGCAAGGTAGAGATATGCAAACTCCCATCAATGACTTTAGTATTTTTACCGAGGTATCAAGAAGCAAGCAAGCTTCCCCCTAGTCCTCGTTGGAGCCCCTCGCAAGGAATCCCTCGCAAGGGCCAAGCTCCTGGTCGGGTAACTCCGTGGATAGCCTCGGGCTTTCCCCACGTGCAAGTGGGTCTCCGACGTGCCTTCCGACAAGCCTCTCCCGGATGCTCCCCGCCGTCTTCACTATCAAGCTTTCGGATGAAACACCGCGGGCCTTGTTCCCTCCGATACACGGTGGCGGCTGCACCACAAACGCGGTTGGTGTGATCTCACAAGACTACAAGCCCCTCCGATGTACAACAATGGTGCGTGCAAGCACCGAGTGGTTAGAGGTATGCAAACCTCACTAAACACTAGGCCTAAACCTGGAGCAAACGCATAAGCGGTGGTCTAATCAACCTAAGCACTTCGCAAAGCACCTACGCTAATCACCTAATGAAACACTAAGCACTATGCAAGTGGATATCACTAAAATGGTGTATCAACACCCTAGATATGTTTCCTCAGCTCCACACACCTCAAATGGCCGGTTGGGGTCTATTTATAAGCCCCACTGAGAAAGTAGCCGTTGGGGATGAAATCCCACTTTTCTGCTACTGACCGGACTCTGACCAGCGTCCAGTCAGCATTGACCGGACGCGTCTGGTCACAAAAACGGCTCTCTGGAACCTTACTGATGTTGACCAGACTCTGGCACCCAGCGTTTGGTCACTTTGCTGCTCAGTGTCCGGTCCAGTGTTCGGTCACCTCTATGAGCTGTCCAGCGTCCGATCCAGCGTCCGGTCCAACGTCCAGTCACCTCTGTGAGCTGGTTTCTTCGCAATCTTGCGTCCGGCTTGATTTCTATCTTCGTGCTTGGACTTTACTTGATATCTTGGGTCTTCTCTTGTGCTTCTAAGGTCTTGCTTATGGTGTTGATCATCGGATCATCACGTCGCCTTCGTCCAAGTCACGTCTTGCATCCTATTGAACTACAAAACAATCATTTGCAAATTTATTAGTCCAATTTGGTTGTGTTGATCATCAAACATCAAAATCCAAAGTAAATGGGTCAAGGGTCCATTTTCCTTACAATCTCCCCCTTTTTGGTGATTGATGACAACACGACCAAAGCGAGCAAATAATAAAAATTTGGAATTTAAAAACTATCTACTTGCTAGGATGCAATGCAAGGGGCAAGGTTATATGATGCTAAAAGATACTACTTGTAAGACTAAAAGATACTACATAAAAACTTATCTTACCCTTGCAAAATGTCCCCATGTGGCATTATGGATTTAAGCCTTGCTTCCTATAAATTCTCCTCATTACATAGACTAATCCATAATTCACTATCCTCCCTTTCTCGGACCATTATCACTTGTAGACCATTACCACTTGTAAATTATTATGATCTAGCTTATGGCCCTACAAATTAATGCTTGCTTTTGGTCCTCTAAATTCTCCCCCTTTGGAATCAAACACCAAAAAGGAAGACATTAGTAGCACAAGGGAGGGTCAAACTTTGTGATCCTTTGTGTGTAGAGTTGAATAGGTCACAAAATTTGACTCTCATATTATATAGATTAAGCTCCCCCTAAATATATGCATACATATGGTAGAAAGCAAGGCATATGCATATTTGGCAAATTATTGCTCTAGGGAATTTAATCTATATAATGCATAGAGAAAGCATATAAATATAAAAATAAAATCAACATGATGATATCGGTTTAGAAATACCACATGTGGAAACCAATTTGATTTCTACCACTTGCAATAGGTGGTGGATATTTGAAGTATGATGCTTAACTTTGGGGACTCCATTTTCCTTGCAATGAGACTACTACACACATGATAAGCTTGAAAAGGTGTTAGTCTCAAAACATCCAACTTGTAGAGTAACCTCCCCCCTAAATTTGTGCACACAAGTGTGGGATACTTGTAGAAGTCATGCACATTGATTTTAGAATTAATAATACCACTTGAAAGATGACATCTCATGAATGGTAGGATCATTTTTGAAGATGATATTCGGGAGAAATTATCTATAATTTGGACTTTGGCACATATTAGGTGAACAATCAAAAGACAAGCTATGTGCCGTGCTCCTAAACAATTTTAAACCATGTAGGTTTGCTCCAAGGGTTAAGAATGAAACCGAGTAAGCCTACCATAAGATATACCTAGTGTATGCATGACAAAAGATATAAGCATGCAAATGCAAACATAGGCATGAAAAGTAACTAGATGCTTAAAGATACTAATTTGTAAGAAATACTACTTGTAGGAAATGCAAATTGATACTACTTGAAGGAAATTGAATCTAGTTACCTAACATGGGAAGGGGAATTTGGGTCCATAGTATTCACTAACCCACTTGGCAATGATTTTGTCCATCATGACGCACCCCATGAAATACACCCATACTTTGCCAAGTCTCCAAATTCCCCGAAGTCCATTGGACTTCTCACTTCCCTTTCAGGATCCAAACCTTCTTTGTGCTCTTCATATTGGAAATGATTTCCTTTGGCACCCAAAAGCGTTTGACCCCATTGTTGGCTTGCTTGTTCACCTTGATGGCCACAACCTTGTCATTTTTCTTCTTCTTTAACAAGTATGGTGTGGAGGCCTTCTTGTCCACCTTGTTGGTGTAGGTGTTGGAGAGCTTGCTAGTTTGCCTCTTCTCTTTCTTCTTTGCTCCCCCCCCCATTCATCACCTTGCACTCATAGGACTTGTGACCTTCCTTATGGCACACGTAGCAAACCACGGTTTGTCCTTCATCAAGCTTCTTCACTCTTCGTGGGTTTATCGGGATTCTTAATGGTTTTCATCCCATCACGAGTGACTCTCCAAACACCCAAATCAACCGCCTCAAGGTAGCAATCCATTCTAGCTTTATAATAGGGGAAGTTAGTGCCGTCAAAGTGTGGAGGCCTAGAGGTATCCATCCCAACCACTCTAAAAAGTGTCGGCTCAATGGCGGTTAAGCCAAAGGTCCAAATTGAGCCAACCGGCTCTAATACCACATGTAGGTGATCGTGATGCCTAAGAGGGGAAGTTAGTCACGTCTTGTATCCTATTGAACTACAAAACAATCACTTGCAAATTTATTAGTCCAATTTGGTTGTGTTGGTCATCAAACACCAAAATCCAGAGTAAATGGGCCAAGGGTCCAGTTTCCAAACACTCGGGATGGAGCCGCACGTAGACTTCTTCCGGCGGATCTTCACCGGGCGAGCCTTGTCAGAGGGGAAGTCGGCTAGGACCGTGCTAGTTGGTGGCTTCGCCCTGCAGAAGAAGCCAAGTTCGTCGGGCTCCTACCCCGCGTACACCCCTGCGACTCCAATCGGGGGTGGCATGGGGAGTGGTTTTACATCAGGAACCCAGTGGAAGTGCCATTTCTGTTGTTCACCGGTAGGAGGCTGGATAGGCGGAAGAGCTAGTCGTGGGGCCCCTCTAGCCGATAGAACAAGCTGGAGATCATCGGGGCAGAGCTCTAGAAGCTGTTGCAGCACGGCCTCAATGGGGTGTTGGTGTTCCACACCTTCTTCCACCATCGGGTCACTCCGCTGGTAGAAAGGACGTGGCCGATGTGGCTGTACTCCGGCCCGACAGACCTCGACCGCGCATCGCCGATGGAGTTGGCGAAGCACAAAGTCTGGAGCCAACTCGATCGGGTGCTGCAACTGAAGCCCTAGGAGACCCTTGAATGAAAGCCCGGACTTCTCCACGCTAGGAAGCTGCCCAATCTGGTGCGTTCTCCTTTCCTTGTTCCATGTCCCTTCTGATCTCGCTCTCCTATAATTTGACTTCTAGTCCTCCGTTTCACAGGGACTCACCGGTTATAAATCCCGGCCGCACCTTCCAAAGGGGCCGGAGGGCGTCGCTCGGCAAGTGGACCTGAAGGAGGCGGTGAACGACAAGAAGAAGAAGAGAGCTGAGAAGGCTCGATGTCGGCACTAGAAGGAGAAGGAGATCACCCGACGAGTGCGGGCTGGCAAAAATAGGAGTGACGTAGAGGCGGATTTCGAGTCAGAGGAACCCACGAAGATGGGTGACGACATGATCTCCTCTGACGATGAGGGAGACCGGGAGGTCATCGTGACCTCGGTGGAGCGTTGCAAGCCTATGGCTGCGTCCGCCAGTGGTGGGCGAGAGGTAGAGAGGCACGGCGATGTTCCCATGCCAAGGAAGCGCACCGTGAGCTCGAACACCGTCGGCGAGCGAGAGGCGAAGCGGACTCGGTCGCCGCGCCCTTCAGAGGCATTGTCGACCTTGTCCCCACTTGCTCCGATCGCGGCGGGGTAGGCCAGGCAGTCAGAGGAGTGGGCTTGCACCCCCGCATCATCGAGGCCAGCGCCGACTTGACTCGCAATGGGGGGACACCCCGCTAGCTACTCCGATCAGCGCACCTCGAGCCGATGGTCGCGGCGACTCACGGGCCGATCGGGAGCTGGCCGGGTCGACTCCCCCTGGTCGAGGTGAGGGGTGTGGCTCATGACCTACGAGCAGCCCTCGTCTGGCGAGCCCATTGCCAGCCGGTCGGGGCTTCAGAGCCCTGCCACTTGCGTCCCAATAGTCTTTCTTTGTTTCTTTTATCTCACAGTTAAATTTTTTGAATGCGACTGGCCTGTATTTTTTTTATAGTGGCCAGATACTGACGGGGTTGAGCATCACCCCACCTCCCGTGCGGGAGAAGTGGAGGCCTAGCCTGTAGCGAGCCATGATGAGTGGTGGGGAAAGCAGGCTGGCGACGGTGCATCCTTCCCCTCCAGGGGTGGCGCCTTCTCGGCCGGTCGCAAGTACGGTGGCAGCGGTAGCAAAGGTGATGGTGGCGATCCCAGTGGCAACAGCGGAGGTTGGGTCAGAGGTGACTCTCGCGATCCCTCCCGCGCCGATTGCGGTAGAAGAGAGGAGGGAGACCAGGCTCCCTGCTCGCCCGGTGAAGGGATGCATGGCTCGCCCTCCTGGTCGGTGTTGTTGGGGTCAAGTGGAGACGTGGCCAGACCAGAGGCACAACAACCACCGGTGGGCCACGAGGTCGAGGAGGTGGAGATCCCCTACCCCGGTGAGGTAGGCACCAGGGTGGAGCCACCGGCCATCCCGCCATCGTAGGAGCTGGCGGTGGTCCAGTCATCGGTCGGGCCTTCCACCAGGTTAGGGGCAACCACCGACCTAGTGTGGCCCTACCCTGGCGACCCAAGGAAGGCGCAGTTCATCCTTCAGGATGAGGAGGAGGTGCAGCTCTGGGATGTACTTGGGGGGAGAGGACTCGCGATAGAGTCTGATCTCACCCAAACCAGGGCGAGGCTCGAGGAGGCCTTGGAGCAGGTCAAGGTCGTCCACCATGCAGTTATGGTCGACCTACCCTGCATCATAGAGGTAGGTCTTCTGTGTTCGTCCTTGACTCCTTGGCCTCTCGCTGGTTGTTTTAGCGCGTTGGCTTCTTGCTTTGTAGGACTTTGAGGAGATGTCGAGCTACAAGTCCCATTTCCTCCGAGAGGAGCACGCTCGGATGGAGTGGGAGGCCACAGCGTCATGGCGGGTTGTCGATCTCAAGTGCTAGCTGGAGTCCGCCCACCACGAGTCCCAAGACCGAGTGGCCGAGGCAACAAAGGCACGGGCGGTGAAACTGCTCGCGGTGGAGCGGGCGACTGCCGCTGAGCACGGACTTGCCGCGATGAAGGTCCACTAGGTGGAGACTAAGACAGCACTCTAGAAGTCCCTAGCAAAGACTGAGGCAGCACTCCAGAGTTCCCTGGAAGCTCTGAAGTCAGAGCAGAAGGCTCGGTCGGAGGTCGACTAGGACAACTCGCACTTCGGGGCTGGGTGCTTGGGACGGAGGAGGCGAACGCTCGGCTGCACAAGCAGGTCACTTGGTAGGAGGAAGGACTCTCCATCCTTGAGAACACCCACCTCAGTATGTACCTATTCCTTTTTTGGTCGATGCCTTAGTTTTTTCCTTCCCTTGCTTATGAGCTTGTCATCCTTCTTCCAGAACTGGGCGGAAAGGTTGGGTCACTAGAGCAGGACCTAGAGACGGCCAAGGCAGAATGCGGAGGCGCTGGCCAAGTCCCTTGAAGAGCAAAATGGTCTCGAGGGGGAGCTTGACTAGATCCACAATGTCACCTAGGTCATCATCTCAGAGGTGTTCGAGTCGGCGCTGAGCACCAGCACGCCCGCCATCCGACTGGCGGAGGTCCCGGACGAAGTTCGGGCGCTTATCTCCAATGGGATGTCCTATGGGACATCGGGGGTGCTGACTTTGGTGCCGACGCACCACCTAGAACTGGACTTCACCGCCATCTACAGCAGGTACATCGATCGGCTGGAGCCCGGACGCCATCCATGCGCTCGGGGAGAGCTTGCTGCCATGCGCATAGATGGTGGCAGAGCAAGTCTCCGCGTAATGGGTGATGGAGGCTCACCGTGCGAAAGCGGCTGAAGGCGTGTGCGAGGAGGATGTCACCCAGCCTATGGATGGAGTGGAGCCTAGGTCAGAAGTGAACATCACCCCACCTCCGACCGAGCTTGATGTCGTCCCGTCAAACACCGAGCAGCCCTCATCTTCATCGGTCGAGCCGGTAGCCGATGCCGCCGGGCAGCCGCAGTAGTATTTAGAGTAGAAAAATAGTCAATATATGTAAGTGATAAGTTCGTGGGGGAGCCCCCTGTGTAAATGTTTTTGTGTATCCATGAATACAACAACTTTGTTTTGGTGATGGAATCACTTTGTAAGGGGAAGCTTGTCCCATCCGTTCCTTCTTTTTACCCTAGCATAGCTCTGTTTTTATCCTTTCTTTTTTGCACCTACCCGTTCATCCCATAGGCTGCAACCTTAAGAGCCCGGGCGTGGCCCGTGAGGCTCAGCTGCTCGTAACCGTAGGTAGTGGCGGGGTGCGATCAATCGGAATGTTTAAAGAAAAGTCACATAGGGTAATTAAAGGAACGGACTACCCTTTCCTTCGGGTAAAAATGTATTTACCATATGATAGTAAAAAAGAGAGGTGGTATCGCACCCCTGTGGAGCCCTCGAGCGACCCAAGCCAAAAGTGTTTGGGCTGGGGTGCTTTGTAGGAGCGAACATTGAATGGAAGAAAAATGGTACGACCGAATTTTTAAGGGAAGAAACGACATAACTGTTCGATGCTCCAAGTGTTGGTGAGAACATTGCCATTGTCGTCATTTAGTCGGTAGGTGCCCGGTTAGATCACTTTGGTCACCATATAGGGTCCTTTCCAAGGCGGAGAGAGTTTGTGCTTCTCCTTGGTTGATTGGGTTCTTCGGAGCATGAGGTCTCCGACCTTGAGGATCCTCCCTCTGATCTTTCTTTCATGGTACCTACGGAAAGTTTGTTGGTACCGAGCGGAGTAGATGACAGTCATCTCGTGGGCCTCCTTGAGTAGGTCGACTGTGTCTTGTTGAGCCTCCATGGCTCGGTCGCGGTCAAAGGCCTTCACTCTTGGGGCGCCATGGTCAAGGTCGGAGGGCAGCACTGCTTCAGCTCCGTAGGCCAGGAAGAAGGGTGTGAACCCTGTGGATTGGTTTGGGGTCATTCTTAGGCTCTAGAGGATCGTTGGGACCTCTGCGACCCACCACCCGGCATACTTGTTGAGTCAGTCGAAGATGCGTGGCTTGAGTCCTTGGAGGACCATGGCATTGGCTCGCTCAACCTGACCATTAGTATGTGGATGTCCGACCGAGGCCCAGTCGAACCTGATGTCGTATCCATCACTAAAGTCCAGGAACTTCTTCCTAGTGAAGTTAGTTCCATGGTCAGTGATGATACAATTAGGAACGCCGGACCGATAGATGATGTCGAGGAAGAATTTGACCACCTCTTCTGAGCAGATGTTGGTGATGGACTTGGCCTCTATTCACTTGGTGAATTTATCGACTGCTATGAGTAGGTGAGGAAGCTACCTGGGCCCTTTTTGAGGGGCCCTACCATGTCGAGGCCCTAGACTATGAATGGCCAGGTGATGGGGATGGTTTAGAGCTCCTGTGCCAGCAAATGAGTTTGCCGAGCGTAGAACTGGCATCCCTCACACCTATGGACGACCTCCTCTGCATCTCGTAGCACGGTGGGCCAATAAAAACCTTGGCGAAAGGTTTTTCTGACCAACAACCTCGGGGCCACGTGATGTTCGTAGATTCCAGCATGGACCTCGAGGAGGAGCTGCTTGTCTTGGTCGGTAGGGACGCACTTCATGAGTACTCCCGACGGACTTTGTTTGTAGAGTTCATTACCGATCGCGATGAATGTCTTGGTGCGTCGAGCGATCCATCATGCTTCAGTCCTTTCGGGTGGGAGAACCTCCTCGAGGAGGTAGGCGAATAGCGGTGCTTGCCAATTGGCTTGATCGAGTGTTACCATGGTGATGTCGGTGGGTGGCGTCGTTATGGGGGCACCAAGGTCGAAGCCCCCAAGCGCTAGGTTAGCATCGGGGTGTGTTTGGATCAGACCTTCCAAGACGCGGGTAGATGGTTCATGAAGGTCATTGACGAAGACCCCGTCCGGAGACGGAACCCGCCTAGCAGCCAATTTTGCGAGAAAATCGGCGGCATCGTTGTCCTTTCGAGGGACATGGTGTAGCTCGATCCCCTGGAATTTGTCCTCGAGCTTGCACACCTCCTAGCAGTATGCTATCATGAGGGGGCTTTTGCAAGAGGACTCCTTCATGACCTGGTCGATGACCAGCTCTGAGTCGCCATGGACATAGAGCCGCATAGCGCCGAGCTCGATGGCGATGCACAGGCCGTTGATGAGGGCCTCATATTCTGCGGCGTTGTTTGAGGCCAAAAAGTAGAGACGGATTGCGTAGTGGAGCCTACTCCCATCCGGGGAGATCAGAGCCACTCTAGCCCCCGAGCCAGGAACCATCACGGACCCATCGAAGTACTTCATCTAGTAGTTATGGGTGACGTCCGGGGTCGGGAGCTAGACCTCTGTCCATTCGGCGACAAAGTCCGCAAGAGTCTAAGACTTAATAATGGTACATGGGATATACCTGATGTCGTGGCCCATTAGCTCGAGTGCCCACTTGGAGATTTGTCCCGCGGCGTCGCGGTTGCAGATGATGTCTTCGAGTGGGTATGAAGTGATGACCGAGACTTCATGGTCGGCGAAGTAGTGCAGGAGCTTCCGAGTCGCCATCAGCACGGCGTATAGGAGTTTTTGCACCTGGGGGTACCGAACCTTAGGGTCGGTGAATACCTCACTGACGAAGTATATGGGTCGTTGGACCTTAAGGTGGTGTCTCGGCTCCTCCCTTTCGATGACTAGGGTAGCACTCACCACGTGGTTGCTTGCCGCGACGTAGAGGAGGAGGGGTTCTCCCCATTTAGGAGCGACGACAATTGGGGCTGACGTCAATGACGTTTTAAGGCTCTCTAAAGCCTGTTGTACTTCCTCAGTCTAGACGAAAGTGTCCGTCTTTTTTAGAAGCTTGTAGAGAGACATCCCCTATTCACTGAGCCGGGAGATGAATCGACTCAGGACGGCCAAACAGTTGGTGAGCCTTTGTACGCCCTCGATGTTGCGTATAGGTCCCATGTTGGAGATGGCCATGATTTTTTCGGGGTTGGCCTCGATGCCGCGTTCGGACATGATGTATCCAAGCAGCTTTCCCTTCGGAACCCCAAAAACACATTTTTCGGGATTCAATTTGATGTTGAACCTTCAGAGGTTCCTGAACGTTGCGGCCAAGTTTGCGATCAGGTCGCAAGCTTGAGCCGTTTTGACCACTATGTCATCAACATAGACGGCGATTGTTGGTTTTGGACGCTCGACTTGGTCAGGCTGATCGAGTAGGTCGATTTGATCAGCGAAGCATTGCTGCATGCATCATTGATAGGTGGTGCCAGCGTTCTTGAGACCGAAAGGCATGGTTACATAACAGTACGAACCATACGAAGTGATGAATGAAGTCACGAGCTAGTCGGACTCTTTCATCATGATCTGGTGATAGCCTGAGTAGGCATCAAGAAAGGAGAGGATTTCACATCCTGAGGTGGAGTCGACTATCTGGTCTTTGCGTGGTAAAGGAAAATGGTCCTTCGGATATGCCTTGTTGAGGCCAGTATAATCAACGCACATTATCCAATTCTCATTCTTCTTTTTTACAAGAACAGGATTGGTGTAACACCTCGGGTGTTTAAATATTAAAAACCGGACATATCATCATATGCATTGCAAGGCATTGGTCATATTGCAAATTTTGTTATGCATTCACTAAAACAAGTTTACATTTATGTTATAAGCATTGCTTGGTATTGTTTAAATCAAGTTTGAAATCTTAGTATTGATTTGAAATTCCGAAAACCCTGATTTTCAATATTTAAATTCGACCCTGAAAACCCATTTCAAAATCGAAGCACATTTTGGGGTTAAGTCTTAAAGCAAAGTTGTAGAGCTTGTCGAGTTGTACAAAGTTTGTTTTTGGAGTTTTTCAAGTTGTTTAGTAAAATTAGAAGTTATTTAAAAAGGCGAAATTCCTTAAATATCCCCGCTTTAAATTCAAAAGTTCATTTCAAAATGTAGGCCAAATTTGGGTATGGTTTCAAAAGCAAAGTTGTAGAACTTTTGATTTGGAACAACTTTTGTTTTTGGAGATTTTTGAGTTGTTATGAAAATTTGGGAGTAATTTGTGAAATTTGGTGAATGGCAATTCTGTAATTTCGATGAGCTACACCACCAACGAGCTTCGGTTTGCTTCCAGTCGCGCGCGTGGCCATCTAGGCGTCGCGTTGGCGCGGTAAAGGCCGCAGCGTGGCTTCCTTGAGCTTCTGAGCCGTGTTATTTGGACCGAGGCGCCGTCGTTGTTGTTCTTTCTCTCCTCTGTTTTCTCCCGCCGCCACCGCCATTCTTCGTTGAGCCCTCGCCGTCGAACCAGCGCCTGTGCCGTCGTAGCAAAGCGCTCAACAGCTTCGCCTCTTCCTTGCGCGCTCAGCCGAACCATCCTTGACGCTAGATTTCGCCGTGGAACGTCGCTTGCCACCCTTCTTCCTCGCGGCCGGCAGCACCACCGTGGTGTGCGCGTCGCCGTGGCCAGCGCGATACGGTGAGCCCCTGCTATTTCTGAATCTTGCTTCAGCTTCGCCTCGATGCCATGGTGCTTTGTGCCCGGTTGATTGACCATTTCCTCCACCGCAGTCGCCGGAGCATCGCCATCGTCGAAATTTGCTCCGTCATGACCGCTGTGACCGTCGAACCGTGTCTCTGTTGCTTCTCAGGCTCGGCTAGCGACTCCAGTCTGTTCGGGGTGAGCTCCTGGTTCTACCCGAGTTGTTTGTTTCATCGTTACCGAGCTCCTATTGCCGGCGTAGCGCAGCCACGCTGCCGTGTCCGCCATGGCCGTCGTCATGCTCATGCGCCGCAATAATTGGTCCCGATTGTGCCACCAATCGACGCGTAGGGGTGTAGGGGTCATTTTAGTACCTTCGTCGTCGCCGTTGAGCTTGCCGTCGGCGAGTTTTCGCCGGTCAGCGCGCGTGTCGCCGTGGTCAAAGCGCGAGGTAGAAGATGACAAGTGGGACCCGGTTGTCAGTGACTCAGCGTTCAAAATAAATTTTCTGTTTTTCAGATTTAAATGAATAGTGTCTGTTTTTGTTATTTTTGTGTAGATTTATTTAGAGCTCCAAAAATTATGAAACTTTTTGTGTGACTTATTTGTGATGTGTACTATTTAGGAATAATATGAAATGTTGTTTTTCAGTAATTTTTGAATGTAATAAAAAATTGCTCAATTAATTAATAAATGAGTTTCTAGGATTTTTCTAGACTTATTTATGTATCCAAAAATTATGACAATTGTTTTGTCACTTAGTTATCATGTGATGAACATATACAAAAATTTTGAGGTCAATTGGAATAAGTTGATTTATTTCATAATTATTAATTAATTAATTAATTTATAAAAGCAAATAGTAACCTTTAGTGATTTGGGTTTTGTTTGAGTTTTTGATTAAGTGATGTCCTTGGGTCATTAGTTGGTAATGATCCTTGGCAATTGTTGTAAGTGTTGCGAAAATGGTTTAGTTAGTTTGACTTGTAACTGTACCACGAATGAAAGTTGCATTCAAGTTGTTAAGTTTTGCATCCATCATCGAGCATCATATTTTGTATCCGCATCATGTTAAACATGGCATTGTTACTACGTGTAGTGAACGAAGGTGAACACGTGGTAGTTAATCAAGTAGTTGAGGAGGTTGATCCATCTGTGGAAGTTGGTGTTGATATTGGTGGAACGACTCCGGACCCGGACTTTTCCGTCAATGAAGGCAAGCCCCGGATGCATACAACCCTACCTTGTATTTTACAAATTGATTTCACTTTTGCTTCTTTTTACTGTATTAAGTGATTAGGAGTCAAGTGAAAACTAAATTGGTACATTACCAACCTTGTTATTCCATATTTACCATATTACCAGTTTTAAATTCGTATATGCCAGTTTTGCTTAGCTATGCTTAGAACGGTGAAAGTCGGGTGATTACCTGTCATCTGCAAGTTTTAAATAGAGCTTTGGTTAATTATGTTAACATGTGATATGGGAATGTGGAGTAATAAATCTAAACCGGGCGGACTCGGTGTGTGTGAGCCACAAGACATGGAGGTCTTGTGAGCAGGTTCTTTCTGCCTGTGTTGATTAAGGTCCGTCCGTTGTTGAATTGCATGAGGTGAGACTTTGTAGTACTAACCACATACTTCGGTAAGCCTTAACTTAGCTATTCTATTACGAGAATGGCTACTCGCGCACTGGGGGTGGAGAGATGGCGGGAATAGCGTGTACCCACGTGGCAATGGGCTGGATTGGTGGAGTACTGTATTCTCGGGTGGTGCGGACCCGTTCTTGTTTTAGAGGATCCGAGGGTAGGTTGGTATATGTAGGTCGGGAACCGCATATGTCGTGTGGTCTGAAATTCCCAGCTAGGTTTATAATCGGTTCGAATCGTCGTTGCTCCTCGGTTATGGAGACTCAACTCACTGTTCATCATCGTAGTAATTAATAACTAGAACCTGAGGATGGTATGAGAAAGTGTTGGATACGAAGTTTCATGATCTCAATATGGATCGTGTCAGCTTTGTATATGATCTTTGTGAAGTTTTAAACGTTGATATAAAGAATTTTGTTAAAATGCTTTTACGCAAAAGAACCTTGATTATTGCTAAAGCCATACCTTGAATCCCATGAACCTGCATGCCTACGTTCTTTTAAATTCTTATTTCGGTTAAGTCTTGTTGAGTACTTTTGTACTCAGAGTTCGTTGACCCTTGTTGCAGGTGAGGCTCATGAGCAGATCTATTTTGGATCGTGCTGCATGACTATTGTTCAGTGCGATGACGATAATTAAATGTGTGGCCCTTGGGCAGGGCAGCTTAAGTTGTGTGTTTTGTAATATATTATAATGCCACTCCACTACTTTGGTTTGTTTTATTATCGAACTTAGTTGTATGGTTTGAAACAAATAGTTTGTAAACTATGTTATTGTAAGACTTCCGCTGTTTTTACTCTGATGTATCTATTTGAATAAATTGTTGTAATACTGCAATGACTCTGTAATGTGATCCTGCTCGGAAATCGTGGATGATTCGGGGTTCCCCCAGGACACCCGATAGTCTTCTTAACTTACCAGGAACGTATGCATAGATGTTAAAGGTCGTTGGACAGTGACAGGTGCATGTGGGCCCTATAATTTATGAGGTTCTGCCACAGAATGGTATCAGAGCGATCGTTACAAAGTTTTTGTGGTATTGGTTTACGAAAACTTCAAAATGATTTGGGAAGACTAAATTTAACTTGATTAATTTGGTCCAAATTGCTTCTGACTTGTCTTATTTCTTTCTCACCATTCCTTATTTGATTAAAAAGGTTTTGTGTGGTGGAGTAGTAATCTTATTATGCCCTATATAAAAACAAATGTTGTTTATTTTCGTTTTAAGCTTTGGTGGTTTTGTTCGTCAGAACGATTCATGCATCATAATTAAGTTACTTGTTACTTATTTCGTCTCTGAGTCTAGGGTGAGTAGTGTGTATGGGTTGAGTGTGTAGTCCATCCTTACTGCTCTTGAGACTATTGTCAGATTGTTTTACTTGGATTAATACTTAGTCAGAGTTGAATATGCGACAAAGAAGATGGTTAGAGCTGATTAAAGATTATGACTTGGAAGTACATTATCACCCTGGTAAAGCAAATGTGGTGGCAGATGCCCTTAGTCACAAAGGTTATTGCAATTGTCTGACAGTAAGAACAATGGGTCTGACTTTATGTCAAGAGATGGAGAAATTGAATGTAGAGGTAATTCAACAAGGTAGTTTGACCAACATAATTGTTGAAGCCACTATTCGAGATCAAGTTATTGCTGCTCAGAAGGAAAACAAGGGTGTAGCCCATATCAAGGAAAGAGTCAGGAATGGAAAGGCGGAATGTTTCAGTATAGATAATGAAGGTGTGCTATGGTTCAAGGATCGCCTGGTGGTACCAAAAGTTCCTGAGTTGCGGCATTCAATTCTTGAAGAAGCACATGCTACTAGGTTATCTATCCATCCAGGAAGCAACAAGATGTACCATGACTTAAAACAAAGGTTTTGGTGGACAAAAATGAAGATAGAAATTGCGAGATATATAGCAAAGTGTGGTACTTGCCAGAAGGTGAAAGCTATACATTTGAGGTCTGCTGGAGAACTACAACCATTACCTATTCTAGATTGGAAATGGGAGGACATAAGTATGGACTTTATTGTTGGTCTACCCAAGACATCAAAGGGATTTGACTCAATATGGGTTATTGTAGATCGACTCACTAAGTCAGCACATTTTCTTCCTGTCAAGACTATATATCCCACTGTCCAATACGCCAAGATATATTTAGCAAGAATTATGAGTCTCCATGGAATACCAAAGACCATAGTGTTCGATCGGGGTACACAGTTTGTCTCTAGTTTTTGGAAACAATTGCATTCTTCATTTGATACCAAGCTCCTGTATAGTATAGCTTATCATCCGCAGACTGATGGACAGATTGAAAGAGTCAATCAAGTGCTTGAAGATATGTTAAGGTGTTGTGTCCTTAATTATTCCAATAAGTGGGACGAATGCTTACCTTTGGCCGAGTTCTCATATAACAATAGTTATCAGGAAAGTATTAGAATGGCTCCATTTGAAGCACTCTATGGCCGTAGATGCAGAACATCACTGAGTTGGTCGGAGCCCAGAGAAAGAAGATTCTTTGGAGTTGACCTTGTGAAAGAAACGGAAGACAAGGTTAGGCAAATACAGAGTAATTTGAAAATAGCTCAGTCCCGCCAAAAGAGTTATGCGGATAGACGACGGAGATCATTGGTGTTTGATAAGGAGATTTTGTATATCTGAAAGTATCACCAATGAAGGGAGTTACCCGTTTTGGTGTTAAAGGCAAGTTGGCACCTCGATATATTGGACCATTTCAAATTTTGGAGAGATATGGAAAAGTGGTCTATCGCTTAAAATTACTAGAACATTTATCAGCTGTACATGATGTGTTCCATGTGTCTCAGTTGAAGAAGTGTCTCCGAGTGCCTGAGCAGAATGTTGAAGTTGAAGGAGTCAAACTTGAACCAGATCTGACTTATTCAGAATATCCTATCCGAGTGTTGGATCAGAAAGATCGTGTTACTCGGAGGAGAACAATAAAGTTCTACAAGATACAATGGAATAAACATTCAGAAGAGGAAGCTACATGGGAATCAGAAGATTACTTGTTAGAAAAGTTTCCAGAGTTTCTTGCGTCATTATAGAATAGAGTACTGTTAGTTAAGCTCGGTTGTTCCAAATTGTGTTTTGTAAAGGAACCTCAGTTGTTTTATGGATGAGAATTGGATGTTTTTGATTGACACATTTCGTTTTCCATTACTTACCCTATGGCTTTGAATCTCGGGGCGAGATTTCTTTTAGGGGGAAGGATTGTAACACCTCGGGTGTTTAAATATTAAAAACCGGACATATCATCATATGCATTGCAAGGCATTGGTCATATTGCAAATTTTGTTATGCATTCACTAAAACAAGTTTACATTTATGTTATAAGCATTGCTTGGTATTGTTTGAATCAAGTTTGAAATATTAGTATTGATTTGAAATTCCGAAAACCCTGATTTTCAATATTTAAATCCGACCCTGAAAACCCATTTCAAAATTGAAGCACATTTTGGGGTTGAGTCTTAAAGCAAAGTTGTAGAGCTTGTCGAGTTGTACAAAGTTTGTTTTTAGAGTTTTTCAAGTTGTTTAGTAAAATTAGAAGTTATTTAAAAAGGCGAAATTCCTTAAATATCCCCGCTTTAAATTCAAAAGTTCATTTTAAAATGTAGGCCGAATTTGGGTATGGTTTCAAAAGCAAAGATGTAGAACTTTTGATGTGGAACAACTTTTGTTTTTGGAGATTTTTGAGTTGTTATGAAAATTTGGGAGTTATTTGTGAAATTTGGCGAATGGCAATTCTGTAATTTCGATGAACAGTGTTCACCGCTTGAGCTACACCGCCGGTGAGCTTCGGTTTGCTTCCAGTCGCGCGCGTGGTCGTCTGGGCATCGTGTTGGCGTGGTAAAGGCCGCAGCGTGGCTTCCTTGAGCTTCTGAGCCGTGTTATTTGGACCGAGGCGCCGTCGTCGTCGTTATTTCTCTCCTCTGTTTTCTCCCGCCGCCACCGCCATTCTTCGTTGAGCCCTCGCCGTCGAACCCGGTACTTTGTGCCACCCAAGTAAAGCGCTCAACAACAACCGCCTCCTCCTTGCGCGCGGCCAAAGAACCATCCTTGACGCTAGATTTCGTGCGTGGAGCGCCGCTTTCGCGCCCTTCTTCCTCGCGTGGCGGCAAAGACCACCAGTGGTGTCGCGGCGTCGTCGTGGCGAAGAGCATACTGGTGAGCCCCGCTATTTTCGACTCTTGCTCTAGCTTCACCTCGATGCCGTGGTGCTTTGTGCCCGGTTGATTGACCATTTCCTCCACCGCGTGATCGCCGAGCATCGCCGTCGTCGAAATTTGCTCGCTGCGTGACATTGTGACCGTCGAACCATGTCTCCGTTGCTTCTCGGGCTCGGCCAATGACTCTAGTGTGTTGGGGTGAGCTCTGGTTCTACCCGAGTTGTTGTTTGTTTCATCGTTACCGAAGGAGCTCCTATCGCCGGGTGAGCGCAGTTGGCGCTCGATGCCGTGTCCGCCATGGGCGTCGTCATGCTGCGCGCTAGCATTGTAATTGGTCCCGATTGTGCCACCAATCGACGCGTAGGGGTGTAGGGGTCATTTTAGTACCTTGGTCGTCGCCGTTGAGCTCGCCGTCGATGAGTTTTTGCCGGTCAGCGCGCTTGTCGCCATGGTCAAAGCACGAGGTAGAAGATGACAAGTGGGACCCGGTTGTCAGTGACTCAGCGTTCAAAATGAATTTTCTGTTTTTCAGATTTAAATGAATAGTGTCTGTTTTTATTATTTTTGTGTAGATTTATTTAGAGCTCCAAAAATTACGAAAATTTTTGTGTGACTTCTTTGCGATGTGTACTATTTAGGAAAAATATGAAATGTTGTTTTGCAGTACTTTTTGAATGTAATAAAAAATTGCTCAATTAATTAATAAATGAGTTTCCAGGATTTTTCTAGACTTATTTATGTATCTAAAAATTATGAAAATTGTTTTGTCACTTAGTTATCATGTGATGAACATATACAAAAATTTTGAGGTCAATTGGAACAAGTTGATTTATTTCATAATTATTAATTAATTCATAAAAGCAAATGGTAACCTTTAGTGATTTAGGTTTTGTTTGAGTTTTTGATTAAGTGATGTCCTTGGGTCATTAGTTGGTAATGATCCTTGGCAATTGTTGTGAGTGTTGCAAAAATGGTTTAGTTAGTTTGACTTGTAACTGTACCGCGAAGGAAAGTTGTATTCAAGTTGTTAAGTTTTGGATCCATCATCGAGCATCATATTTTGTATCCGCATCATGTTAAACATGGCATTGTTACTACGTGTAGTGAACGAAGGTGAACACGTGGTAGTTAATCAAGTAGTTGAGGAGGTTGATCCGTCTGTGGAAGTTGGTGTTGATATTGGTGGAACGACTCCGAACCCGGACTTTTCCGTCAACGAAGGCAATCCCCGGATGCATACAACCCTACCTTGTATTTTACAAATTGATTTCGCTTTTGCTTCTTTTTACTGCATTAAGTGATTAGGAGTCAAATGAAAACCAAATTGGTACATTACCAACCTTGTTATCCCATATTTAGCATATTACCAGTTTTAAATTCGTATATGCCAGTTTTGCTTAGCTATGCTTAGAACGGTGAAAGTCGGGTGATTACCTGTCATCTGCAAGTTTTAAATGGAGCTTTGGTTAATTATGTTAACATGTGATATGAGAATGTGGAGTAATAAATCTAAACCGGGCGGACTCGGTGTGTGTGAGCCACAAGACATGGAGGTCTTGTGAGCGGAGTTCTTTCACTTTTGTGTCGATTAAGGTCCGTCTGTTGTTGAATTGCATGAGGTGAGACTTTGTAGTACTAACCACATACTTGTTTGTAAGCCTTAACTTGGCTATTCTATTACGAGAATGGCTACTTTCGCGACCGGGAGTGGAGAGATGGTGGGAATAGCGTGTACCCACGTGGTAATGAAATTTGGATTGGTGGAGTACTATATTCTCGGGGTGGCGGACCCGTTCTTGTTTTAGAGGATCCGAGGGTAGGTTGGTATATGTAGGTCGAGGGACCTTCATATGTCGTGTGGTCTGGAATTCCCAATGGGTTTATAATCGGTTCGAATCGTCGTTGCTCCTCGGTTATGGAGACTCAACTCACTTTGTTCATCATCGTAGTAATTAATAATCGGAAACACGAGGATGGTATGAGAAAGTGTTGGATACGAAGTTTCATGATCTCAATACGGATCGTGTCAGCTTTGTATATGATCTTTGTGAAGTTTTAAACGTTGATATAAAGAATTTTGTTAAAATGCTTTTACGCAAAAGAACCTTGATTATTGCTAAAGCCATACCTTGAATCCCATGAGCCTGCATTACTATGTTCTTTTAAATTCTTATTTCGGTTAAGTCTTGTTGAGTACTTTTGTACTCAGGGTTCGTTGACCCTTGTTGCAGGTGAGGCTCATGAGCAGATCTGTTTTGGAACGTGCTGCATGACTGTTGTTCAGTGCGTTGACGATAATTAAATGTGTGGCCCTTGGGCAGGGCAGCTTAAGTTGTGTGTTTTGTAATATATTATAATGCCACTTCACTACTTTGGTTTGTTTTATTATCGAACTTAGTTGTATGGTTTGAAACAAATAATTTATAAACTATGTTATTGTAAGACTTCCACTGTTTTTACTCTGATGTATCTATTTGAATAAATTGTTGTAATACTGCAATGACTCTGTAATGTGATCCTGCTCGGAAATCGTGGATGATTCGGGGTTCCCCCAGGACACCCGACAGTCTTCTTAAGTTACCGGGAACGTGTGCATAGATGTCAAAGGTCGTTGGACAGTGACAGGTGCATGTGGGCCCTATAATTTAGGAGGTTCTGCCACAATTGGCGAGCCAGTCGGAGTGGTATACCTCTTTGATGAACCGGCTGCTAGGAGTTTGGTGACCTCCTCGCCTATGGCCCTGCGCCTCTCATCGTCAAAGCAACGCAGGCATTGCTTGGCGGGCTTCAAGCCTAGGACGAGGCATAGTGCGTGCTCGATGACCTCCCGTGGTATGCCTGGCATGTCATAAGGTTTTCATGCGAAGACATCGTGATTGGTGCATAGAAAGTCGGTGAGCTCGCATTCCTATTTGACCGGGAGCTGGGTCCTGATCCGCACCATTTTAGTAGGGTCAGTGGGGTCGATCCCCACCGCCTTAGTTTCCTCGAGTAGGCGGAAGGCAGTCGAGGAGGTTGGCTTGTTGCAGTCCGGGACTGCTGGGGTCGACAACTCCCCGAGCCACAGGAGCTCGGACATGTTGATGATGGCAGTGGTGAGCTCGTAATGCTTGCGGTCGCACTTGTAGGCGTACGAAAAGGTGCTACCCATAGTGATGACGCCGTTCGGTCCTGGCATCTTCAACTTCAGGTAGGTGTAGTTGGGGACCGCCATGAACTTGGCGTAGCATGGCTGCCCCAAGATGGTGTGGTAAGACCTCGGGAAGTCCACCACCTCGAAGGTAAGCACCTCCGAGCGAAAGTTGGCTTAGTAGCCAAACATGATGGGCAGATCGATCTGCCCGAGCGGATACACCTGCGTCCCCGAGATTACACCGTGGAAGGGAGAGCTCACCGGGTGGAGCTCCGACCGAGGGATGCGCATGGCGTCGAGGGTGTCGATGTAGAGAATGTTAAGGCTGCTGCCTCCCGCCATCAGCACCCTGGTGAGGTGCTTCTTACGGACGATGGGGTCGATGATGAGCAGGTAGTGACCTAGTCTGGCGACGAGGGAAGGATGATCCCTCTGATCAAAAGTGATCAAAGATTCTGACCAGCGAAGGAAGGTGGGGACGACCGTCTCAATGACGCATGCCTCTTTGTAGCGCACTTTGTGCTGGTGCTTGGAGTAGATGGCATCGGATCCCCGAAGATCATGATGCAATCCTTGGGGTCAGGAAAGCCGTCCCCATCCTTGCCCGCCACACCTCCTTTCTTGGTTGCTGCCTCCTTGCCCTTTCCTTCTTTCGGCCCGCCGGCCTATCGCAGGAAGCGCTTGAGGAGCTCGTAGTCCTTGTAGAGGTGCTTGACGGGGTAAGCGTGGTTGGTGCATGGTCTATCCATGAGCTTGTCAAAGTGGTTAGGCTGGCCATGCTAGGACTGCTTGCACACGCGATCAGCTACGGCGACCAACGCGGAGTTGGCTGGTCGGCACCGATCCTTCTTGTTCTTTTTGCCCCTCTGCGTGGAGAGGCCCTCATCTTGGTCCTCGTGCTCGGACTTGCCCTTGTCCCGGCCGCCATTGAAGACCGCTCTGACCGCCTCCTCGCTGGAGGCGCGGTTCGTGGTGACATCGAGCGAGTCGTGGGTAGTACGGGGCTTCAGGCAGCCAAGCTTTTGGATTAGGGACTCGCAGGTTGTCCTAGAAAGGAATGCGCTAATGACGTCTGCATCGATGACATCAGGAAGGGAGTTGCATCGTTTTCAGAACCTATAGATGTAATCCCATAGGGACTCGTTGGGCTCCTACTGGCAGCTCTTGAGGTCCCAGGAGTTCCCTGGATGGACATACGTCCCATGGAAATTCCCAACGAAGATCCTCTTGAGGTCCACCCAGTCGCGGATACTGTCATGCGGGAGGAATTTGAGCCACGCTCGAACATGTTCCCCCACGTAGATGGAGAGGTATTGAATGATGAAGTGGTCATCATCCACTCCCTCGACTTGGCAGGCGAGCCGGAAGTCTTCGAGCCATATACCGGGATTCGTCTCCTCGGTATATTTGGTGATATTGGTAGGTAGTCGGAAGTGATGTGGGAACAACGCTCTCTAGATGCGGCGGCCAAAAGCCCGTGGTCCCAGGCCATCCGCGCTAGGACTCTAGTCACCTAACCGATGACCATGCCTGGGGTGTGTTTACCGGTCCCCTCGATGGTCCGGCCGGAGCCCATGCTGCCTGCTCTCACCGTCGCTCGATGGACATCATCATCATGCCAGGCCTGACGCCGGTTGTTGATGACACTGCGAGCATCTCGGTTTGGACCAAGGCATTTGTGCATAGGTGGTCGGTGTGGAGCGAGCGCTGGGTCTAGCCGTGGTGCAGCTACGACCTCCTGTTCCGCGCCTGGCGACTGTAGAGGTGAGCGGATGGAGCGATGCAACTAGTGTGGTCCCATTCCCCCGGTGGGGAGAGAGGCCACGAGTCGGTGTCATGATGTGGAGCTCTCTGTCTGTTGAACGATGGCGGTTTCCACCAGCGTCCAAAGGTTCCGGTGGATCACCTTCTCCTGGGGTCGATAGGCTCTAGAAGGCCACGCAGAAACATCACCGTAGCGGCAATGTTCTGGCCAGCCTGAGCGAACTATGGGGGATCGTTCCCCCCATCCATGATGTCGCGCTAGACCTGGTGGGCATGACCCTAGGCGCCGCTCGCTAGGTTTCACACGTGGAGCGCAGCGTGCTGCGCCGAGCGCGTCGGCGCAGGCGGCGGTTGGTTCTGCCACCTTTGTCGTAGCTCCTCGTCGTGCTCCTGCGCACACGCGAGGGCCTCCACGTGTGGGTCTAGAGGGATGTGGGTCTATAGAGACTCCGCCACCACCGACGTCTGTCCCGGAGCATCCTCCATAGCACACTCCCGGGACAAAGGGTGGCTAGGTGCCACGACGTCGCCGATGCTGGAGCCGTCGCTCTCAACATCGTCATCCATGAGGTCGTGGAAAGAGGCGGGAGCGTAGCCCGCCATGCCCACAAATTCGGATGTGAGAGGGGGCGGCGCCAGCATCCTTCGGAGCCCCCGTGCATATGTGTCTGTGGGGGACGCGAGGCAGTAGAGCAACCGGTCGCATGGCAGTCGCGGTAGGGACAACGAGGTCCCTCCGAAGAGTTGGCAGAAAATATGAAAAAGCGAGTAAAGAATAGTATGTACGTTACTCACAGTGGGGTTTGAGCCCAACGCGGGCTCGGAGCGAAGCGTAGGCGCCTCGTCGGAGAGGTCATCGGGTAGGCCCAGAGCTGACAGAGGGCGATCCTCCTCCGATGGGCGCCGGGGACAAGTGCCTCCTCACGGAGGTGAAGCACGTCGAGCCGGTCAGTGATGAAGTCCAGGCTTCCGAAGAGGAAGGCCTGGGACGGCTCGAAGACGGGAGGAACCCATATCCCAACAGGTGGGAGCATGGGAAACTCCAACGAGCTGAAGCGAGTCGTATCACTTGAGCCCGCCATGCCGAAGATGGCAGAAAGGTAGGCCATCTGATGACCAAAAGCGTGAACGTATGGCGTCCTCCCCACGAACGGCGCCAACTATCGGTGCGAAAAGTGACCAACTAGTAAATATTTGTCCTTTTGCCATACGTTGTGATCGGATGTGGCCTACCACTCAATGACACAGGGTTTATACTGGTTCAGGCAATGTGCCCTACATCTAGTTTGAGTCGGTCAAAGACTTTATTCCTGAGCTCAGGTGCTCGAAGTTTGTTGTGGGGTTACAAACGAGAGGGAGTAAGTTGGGGGTATCAGAGTTCCGGTCAGACTCTAGACAGAAGAGCCAAGAGTGACGGGAGCTCCGACATGCGCTAAGTGTTCGAACGTATGCTCTATCTAGCTTTAGAGTTCTAGAGCCAAGCAGAGAGAATCGGACGTTGGTCGTCTATTGTTTGTTGAGTTGTTCGAGTCGTCCGAATCGATCGTCAGTCGTTTTGAGAGAGCGCATCCCCTTTTATAGATGAAGGGGATGCCTTTACAAGAGATAGAGTGTATGAGAGAAAGAGAGTGTGTGTGCTACCTAGTCTTGTTGCCCATGCCGTCGGGTACAAGACGGTTTGTCGGCACCCACAACATTGTTGTCGCTCAGATGCATGTGGTAGGCTCCATCGTCTTCTTCTGGTATGGCAAATATCGGCGCCTACCATACTGTAGGATAAATGTTGGCGCCCACAACGCTGTTCATGTTCTGACATGTCTAGAAGGTTGCGGAGCATCCTTCTGACATGGCCTGACAGTACTATCCTACAGGTGTGCAGGATACGGTCCATGGTATTGCGGTTGACTCGAGAGCCCTGTCTTACTTGCTCCGCCTGATTCTTTGGGTCCTTACCTGTAACACCCCTGGTGTTATGAACCCGTTTAGCACCACGATTTAGGCCTAAGTAAAAATTTTCGAAACGAGTTTCTCGGATTTTTAATTTAAAACATACTTGAGGCGATAAGCGAATCCTGTGTGACTAAGTTTCGTGGACTCAAATAAACGCTCAAGTTAAACCACGCCGCGTGTAGAAATATTTTGGAATGTCGAACGACGATTCTAGCGAACGGTTTGTTCTATTAGATTAAGCATGAAAAGTAACTTTTATAAACAAAATAAAATCTATTAATAAATAGAACGATATATATATATATATATATATAGCTTTTGAATCAAATTTAAATTCGAGCTTTGTTAAAAAATTTCTGTGCCTAGATGTTGTAAATTATCTAAATTAGTATACCGTTAGATATATATATATATATAGGTATATACACGTTGCGACGATGACTCTAAAACAAAGAATTACTCCCTCCGTCCAGCAATAATTGCACGCCTACCATTCAAAAAAATTCTCAAAATAAAAGGTCACAATGCAGGCTATCACATCCACATGTCAGACTGAGCAGCTGCAGGTGGGACAAAAAAAAGTTCACTTGTGTCATCAAAATAAAAATAAAAAAAATCAACCCAGGCTGTCTGGATGTGGACTCTAGAGGCTCCCAAATGCTTCTCGTGCAGATCACGGCAATAAAAAAATCCCCTGATTCACTGGTTCCACGCACCGCTGCGTCAATCAATAGTGACAACAGCTGCACTTTTCAGAGAGCAGAAGAAAGGGCAACGTACTCCTACAGTGGCGCTAGTGCAGCTATGTCCTCTCTGTACAAGTTGACCGATTGTTGTTTGCTCACGCGTCTGTCTTCCGCTGTCTCCGTGGCCAGCGAGCAAAGCTCCAATTCACAAGTTCCCACGTCCCTGTCTCGGCCTACCTTGCTTGTCTTCTACCGCTGCTTGTCCTTACTCCACTGTTCTCTCTATCAGACAAGCCGGCCGGTCACCTCCGAGCTGCTGCTGCCTCCTACCCCTGCTTCTGAGGGAGCCCAGCACTGCTCTCCAATCCAACTTGCTCAGCCGTGCCCTGCTGCCCCTGCATCAGCTACGCCACGCGCGTTGGCCGTCTTTCCGCGTACCAGCTCTGTCGCGACCTTGCCGAAGTGCTGAGTGAGCCGTACAGCCGAGCTCCATTCTCAGGGCCGCATATAGAAGGGCGCCACCTCTCACCTCTCCTCCACAGCCCAAGCATCCGAGCTGCCAGTGCCATCAGCGCCTCAGCTCGTTCCGCTGGCCTCATCAGTATCTCTCTCTTTTTCTCGCTCTGTTGTGTGTGGCCGCCGTGCCACCTCGGTCTGCGCTGGACCGCGTTGGTCCTGCTGCCCCACGGCCATCACCATCGTTGGCCGGGCTGTGTCGCCGCTTCGTCCGTGCCTCGCCGTGGCCGCTTCCACAGCCGCTATCTCACGCACGAGCGCACACAAGCCGCTGCGCGCCTAAGCCATAGCACGCCACCACCGGGCGCGTGTCACGCCCGCCCGTCGTGCCCCATAGTCGTCGGCGCCCCCTCCTCTTCCTCCTCGGCACTCGATGCCCCGGTAAGCCGCCGCGCTGCCCTTCCGTGCCACTGTCGCGCCTCCCGCGCGGCCACGCCGTGGCCCACCGCTCCGGGCGCCTTCAGCCGGACCACGGCAGTTTCTGTCGCACAGTCACCATGTGTGCGAGCGCGCCCGAGCCCGCGTCGCCCCTGCACCACCACCTCACCGCCGGCGCGCCCTCACCGTAGTGCCGCCCGGTCCCTCTGCGTTGGTGCTCTGTTTTTGGAGATAAAGAAGGGTATGGATCCAAGAAGAAGTGTTATACAAGGTTCTTATTGTAAAATACGAGACTCACATAAATAGTGCGTTTATACTATGAGGTGATTTGAGGAAAACTCGGGGGTCTAATCGCTAAAATGCAGCTGCTGTTCAGCCCTGGTCGCGTGGGCCAGATTACTGGGCCACCGGTCGCGTCCCGGCTTGTTCGGCCGGCCTGGTCGTGCTGCCGACAGGGTCCTCCTACACCTGGGCCGCTGCCTGCCCGCCGGGCCGACCTATGCCGCATCCGCCTAGGCCGCGTGCGCCTGGTGGGCCGCCGGCTATGCTGATCTGCTGGCTGGGCGCACCGCCTGGGCCAGACTGCCGCCGCGCGTCTGCTGGGCCGAATAGGTCGCGCTGGCCCACTTAGTCTTATAAAGCAAGTGTTAATTAGTTTCGGAAATAAACTTGTAAAATTCGTAGCAAATCATAGAAAAATCATAAAAATGCCAAACCAATTTTGTTAGTCTCCTAAAATCATGATCTACCTGTTAGTATATTTTGTTCACATAGTTTGATAATATTCTTAGAAGCTATATAATTAATTTAAGGTACTTAATATTGTAAAATATAAATTTGTAGGAAATGTTGTGATAAATTGGTAATAGTGTCGGATCTAAAATTTTTCAGTAGGTTTCTAGCAATATTAGCTGCTCACTGTAATTTTGTAGCTCGAAATAATTAGTTTGCTAAATAGACACTGATGTCCTATTACGAATAAGGATTAAATTGATAGAACGGAATAAAGAAACAACTTGGGTTTGTATAACTAAAATATTTGTTGGGAAATAACGTTTTATTCGACAACATGGATACATAGGCCAGCATTAGAACTAGCCCGTTAACTTGAGAGGCGCAGATCGTATTTTACGAATCACGATTTCAGCCGATTAATTACGTCTTTGTATTATATCACATTGCATATCATATAGGTACGAGGATGGATCAACAAATCAAGTGAAGGATGAGTGGGAATCTACAAAGGGTGTGATGGTATTCTCTCCAGAAGATAATGTGATGGGCTTTCTATTCAGATGATATGGATGATCTGAAGATGCAAATACTAACTTTTTGTTACATTTTACTCAGGCAAGCCCCGGTGTATAACCCTTACTTTTCTACAGTTTAAATTATATTTGTGCATTAAGTTTTAAGGAGTTGAATGAAACCCACTTGCATATATATATCTTTATCCTATGAGTCTTACTAGTATGACAGAATCGTGTAGATTGCTATGCTACAGGACTCCGGTAGAAGTCGAGTGATTGCCTGTCACTCGCGAAATATAGAAAATATATTACTGTATTATTATCACTTGGAAAATATAAATGGTGGAAAGGAAAATAGTGACCGGATAGAGACATGGTTTGGGTATTGGTGGGTGTAAGAGGTTGTGTCGCCGCGGATGCGGGGCATAGCTTGGTTACACTGTTTTCCTCCTGTCTGGTCGGTTAAGGAACGGTCGTTGCATAAGGCTCTAGGCAAGTCACAGACTTATTATCCCAAGCACATACTTGGGTATGGGCGCTTGGAAGACTTGTTGCTCTATTGTCGCGGATCTGGCTCTTTCCGGACCGATTGTCAGGGTTTGTTTTTTGTGAAGGAGGTCCTTGCACCGCACTGAGTCCGGGACTCAGGAGCGGGGGCTTGGAGTCCTAGTTTGAACAGGGACCTAGACACCCGGGACAGAGGGTGATGGGTTGGTCCTGCTTGTGCCTTGGGTACAAGCGGGCGTGTGTCTTCGGGGTACCCAGCTGGGGGCATTGATTCGCGAATCGCCGGGAAATCCGGTATGGCTCGTCTGCGGCCTAGCACCATAGTAAGAACTGAAAGATGGAAGATGGAAAAAGAAAATCTGATTGCTTACCACCTGCTTGAAAGTAGCACAGGTGCTTACATATAATGGTTAGTTAATGAACCAACGCGGCTATTAATGAAAAATCGAATATAAGAACGCACTTTTAGTAATGCTCTTGCAGATGCAATAAATCCACAAGCCAGATAGCCTTGCATATCCTTGGAGTCTTTTCTTTCCTCCTGTCGGGTAAGTCTTGCTGAGTACAATTGAGTACTCAGGGTTTTATTCCCCCTGTTGCAAGTGACAGGTGGAGGCTAGAGCTGACATTTGTGTGTGGATTCCTCCTGGTGGGCTCAGAGAGGATTTCCTTTACGCTGCGATCATAATTTTTATTTATAACTCTCACCAAATGTTTTTATAAATGAAAGATTTATAATCTGTTGTCATAGCTTATATACCAATGCTTCCTCATGCCATGAATATCTATTTATTTCTGCTGTAATTCTGATCACATGTTTATATTCCGCTGTTACATTAAATTATTCATAACTTTGATAATATGATTACATTCCGCTGTTATAATAATAAATATTATACTCTGATGTTGTATTAAAAGTGATGTAAGAAATGGTTAAGAATGATGTAAGTTTTATTCTCTCATTTGTGATTCTAATGGCAAAAATGTGGATTTTCGGGTTCTCCCCTGAGGTGTGCCCGACGGAACTGTGTAATTTAGTGTTCTCCCTTGAGTGCTTAGTGTCTAATGGAAGACAAGCACTCCTGTGAGGCATTAGATTAGGTGGTTCTGCCATATTACCGAGCGGGCGTCCCCGTTCGGTCGTTTCCCAGTCAACTCTGACCGCGCTGGTCGGAGAAGAGCTGTAAGCAGAGGTTCAGTGTACTCCTGGTCGGAGAAGCGGGTCGGAGTCGAAAGTGAGCGAGGCGGGCCGGAGTCAGAAGCGAGCGTCGTCCCTCCTTGGCCAGGCCTTCCGGTCGGAGAGGCGGGCCGGAGTCGGAAGCGAGCGTCGTTCCTCGTCGTCCTCTCCGTTGTCAGGCCTTCCGGTCGGAGAGGCGAGCCGGAGTCGGAAGTGAGCGTCGTCCCTCCTTGGTCAGGCCTTCCGATCGGAGAGGCGGGCCGGAGTCGGAAGCGAGCGTCGTCCCTCCTTGGCTAGACCTTCCGGTCGGAGAGGCGGGCCGGAGTCGGAAGCGAGCGTCGTTCCTCTTTGGCCAGACCTTCTGGCCTATCGTTAGGTTTTTCGGGCCGGCCCAGGAGCTGCGCGTCGTTTGTAATGTCGTCTGCTGGGCTGAGCTTTTGCTGGGAAGCAGGTCCATGAGGGACCCCGGGTTTATGAACCCGACAGACATAGTCAAAATGTCACGTCCCAGTCGTGCACTTTGAATAAAATGTGCCTCATGGGCATCATTTGCACTTAAAAAATTCTAGTTTCGAAAACTTGCATATCGGTTTCTGCATTATCTAGGCTCAGTTGGGGACTAATGTTTCAATAATTCGGAGTGTTGATTATCACAATGAATGCTATCCGATGGTTTAAGTTAATTCCTGAATTTCCTGAAATGCCCCAAATTCTAGTTTCATCTGACCCATTTGTTTGATGACAGCATATATAGTCCTATACTTATGTATAGCCAGTCTTGTTCTGATTATTTGTTTCAGTCAGCACTTGAGCATACTTGACTGGTCATATCACTGCTGATTCTATATATGAGAAGTTGTATTATTTGTTTTGTTGATAACAATGTACTAACCATTACATGTTGGTTTGTTGTAGGAGGAGACTACCAAGGTCAAGGCTGCTGGCAAGGCATGGTACAAGACCATGATCTCAGACAGCGACTACACCAAGTTTGAGAACTTCTCAAAGTGGCTCAGCGTGACGCAGTGAGCAGCGAGGGATCTAGTTAAGTTTTGAGTAGTAGTGTCGCTGAACTTATCTCGAGAGGAAGACGACCTATCGTTCTGTCTTATGCATCATCGTAGCAAGTTACTCCCTCCGTTTCAAATTATAAGTCACTTTGACTTTTTTTCATCCATTTTGCTATGTATCTAGACATATTATTATAACATATGCATAGCAAAATAGATGTACTAACAAAATCAAAGCGACTTATAATTTGGAACGAAGGGAGTACCTACCTGGGGGATTTTGAGACTTAAGTCTTGCATATTCGTTTTGTTTGTGCATTTCCGTGAGAACATAGTATTTGCATATTTGAACCAGTTATCTGAATTATGCTTGGGATTTGTGCACTTCGTGATGCTTTCTGACAACCTTCCCTTAATCCTTTTATCTCTGTGCTCTGTGTTATTGCGACTGTTCTGTCTATTCATGATGCTTGCGGTGGAGTGCCGTTTGGCTGTGTAATATTGTTGGGCAACGGGATATCCCTGGTTTGGGACTTGGGGTTGACATTCGTTGCCCCACTGTTTTTCTCTTGCTCAGTCCAAAATGATGACCCAAATTTGTCCAATATCAATCATCTAGCCTGGCGTATCATGTTCTCAAAAAGGATGAGCACATTTGCCATTACCATTTTATTGCAAATGAAGAATACCGTATTTTTTTGTGGTTTATAATTACATACGAGCTATACACTATTTTACTGCAAATATAACGTGGTAAATGTGTCACGATTGCTCTGGCGGTTGTAACTCTAAAAGCGATGGAGAAATGCTTTGGAAATCCTCGTCCCAGCTTAAACATGGCAGATGCAACACAAAGGGTTTACTGAAAAAGAAAGAAAAGAGCACTCCCTTACACTGAAGTTCCGGTCGGCCTTCCTAGCATGTTGTCATGCACCAGCGCGGCTGGCAAGTAGGCCCCCTCCAGACCCTGCAGTTCTTCAGAGGTATCATTTGCCCAAATTAGCTCTTAATCAGACACATGAAAAGTCTAATTTCAGCAAAACGAACAAGGCCTAATATGTCAGGGCAGCAAGCAATTCATGACAGCACGGTTCACTATCCGTCCTTTTCTGAGCTCATGAGGTGAACACCATTGTTTTGCTTCTTTTTCTAAAAAATTGTTTTGCTTAGCTGCCCGCAAAACAATGGAGTACCTGGGCTGCAAAACCTGCAAACACGAGTAGACCATTTTGTGACATGAAACATGGTAATGCCGTACATGTTAGGGTCCGCTTGAGAGAGCACTAAACACTACAATACTGCAGTTTTGGTTTTGGTTTGGTTTGGGTTCATGCCTTCCTAAGGGTTCCTTCAGCAGCATGGGTTTCAATCCCAACCTGAATGCTTCCAGGGCAAGGATCAAGGGAATCCGGTTGGTTCAACTTAATCCTGTTGGATTCAATTTCAAACAAGGAATCATTCCTTTCCCTCAAAATCATTGTTCAGCTGTACAGGAATAAAACCTTCCTCACTTCAACATCCAACATTGCACACGCCTTACAAGTTCACAACAAACAAACATTGCACATCGGTGCTGTTGACTTTCAAACTAGCCTGAATTCAAATGCATGTTCATAACATAAACATACGAACATATTTGAATCTTCATCGTATACTCTCAAACAAACTGAAAACAAATACCCAGGTACGAGTCTTTACATTAGAAACCTATTGAATCATGTTTGAAAGATTGTCAAGGCAACACATAAACAAAACTGACAAGGCTTATTCTCAAAATCCAATAGGTAGGTAGCTTATGATGATGCAGGATAAAATAGCATGATAAATCCTCTTCTTATACTCAGACCATGGCCTTGTCCTATGCCTTTCTAGTAGCATTGAGTATTGACCTTGGAGCCTCCTGCAACAAACCAACATGTAGTGTTCAGTACATGCTTATTCAACAAAACAAGCTATGGAACAATCGATTACATTGTTTTCATGTTCATGATACTAGCAAGCTATCTATGACTAACTGAGAGACAAAAGGTTAAAAATCCATAACATAATAGCTATCTCAGTAGGGAAACACCAGAAACCTTTCTTGGTACTAACAAGTTAACTGCATTTTCGGCAAAGAAAGCAGGACAAACATGATATCTATGACTAAGAGACACTGGATATCTTTTGTATCAGCAGTAGTATGCAATGAATCCCTTGCAGAAACCCGTATCAATATCTTTTGTATCAATAATTTAAGACTGTAATTGTAATCTACAGGTAGAAGCTAATTAATAAGCTAACCAAATAATCTATGCATCTGAACTTTGAACCAAAGTTTTTCTGTAAACAATGTATCCAGAAGGCATTATGTAACTAATCACAACATTCAGTCTAAATTTTTCAGACATTGCTTTCCTGACCACATGATGACTTGCCGGCCGGTCAAACCTGCCTACCGCCCTACCGGCTTGTGTCAACTTGCTTACTGCAATCTAAAATTACTCCACATATACTAATTGTGTTCATCTACTCTCATCTGAATACAGCAGGACATCTCTTGCCATGGACACTGATGACCTATGTTTACATACAGATCTCCTGTTGTTGCCAAACCTCAAAGATACAGTACGACAGTACTATGGCTCTTCTCATGCATCTATTCGTGACCTTCTCACTTCTCCATCTAAAACCTACACCACGATGACAGAAGCTTTCCCACTGATTAAAAGCCTTCTCCTTTAACTGCACACAAAAATCAAGGAAATGCGGCAACAACCAAAATCAAGAACCTAATGGACCAGCTGACCAGCGTCTTCATACATCGGGCAATTTGTAGAAAGCAAATTAACTAAACGTAGACATTCCAGCAAACTGAATCAAGCACAGTAAAGTGTTTCCGAGCAAGAACCCAAGAACGGCGCAGCCACTTCAGATGTAACCAAAGATAAACACAACTTCAGTGCAAGAGTGAGTGAGCTATCATTTCGTCTCTCGATAATTATAAAACTGATTAGCATTAGTATTTAATAATAAAGTTAAATCACTCTAACCAATAAGACGAGGAAGAAGTTGCAGGTAATGCACGTAACAAATAAGAAATGTAATATGTGTGATAAGGTAAATAAAAAGAGACCTTTTTAGCCAGCTACTTGTTGAAACTGCTCCTGCAAATAATTAAGCTAAGGTTTTGTTCTAATTGAGCAATAAGACCACAAAGACCCAGCCATCACTGCTCTATTTTACTCCACGGCATACAACTTGAAGCAAAGCTTTGATAAGGATAAGAATTAAAAGTTTCTTTCCTTTTAGTTCTGTTAAATTAAATAATGCAAGTTGCAAAAAGGAAAAGGACACATGTTGGAGAAACCTGCATCTACATATATAGTGAATTCACAAATGGAGAACAACTCAGCAAAAGACAGCACGTCAGGTGAGCCTAATAGCAGAGCAGAGTAGCAGATTATGGCCATGGTGTTTTACTTATCTAACAACAACCATTATAAACAAGAAAATTTCCACTGTGTGATGCAATTATGAGTCTTTTAGATCAGGGACGAAATTGACGTACAAGAAGATCACAAGACTATGATACAGCAGTCCAGAAGCTAGCAACTACAGGCCATGAGACATACAGTATATGAGATGCTCTCGTCCTATCAACTCAAACACCACAGCACAGGCCATGAGACAGCCAGCCAGCCTGACCCTGGGCTCTATACAGGGTTATGGATGCTCTAGACAGAAAGAAATGGTGGCAATGCAGGGGAACAGTCTGAATGAAGGCGCATTTCTGAATTCCTGGAGTTCTTTCAGAAAGCACAAGCACATCATGTAGTCCTCTCAGGAGTCAGGACAGAGATGGCAAAGAGTAACGCTGAAGGTTCCTTCCATGGGCAGCAATGTAATGAAGGATGGTGGGTATCTATCGCTGGTGAAGGGTGATCACCTCACTTTGGTGAAGCTGTGGCATCAGGAGCTGGCTATATTCAGCTTCAGCATGCTAGTTGCCACGCTATTTCAAAATCTAACAAAGCAGTGCATAGATGCTATAATGGCGAGAGTTAACTTGCTTGTTAGCCTTTTTTGACAGTGGCCAGACCATGAATTGTCGGCAACTATTCCCACTGTTCATCTTTTGGTATGCTTTCATTGGCTTGCTTTAAGCTATAACTAGTTCTTGGAACCAAAAGAAGATCACCTTGTATTGAAATAATAACTTATGCTGTAAGTATCCTTGTAGACTTGCTTTCTCACATGCATTAACTTAACTAGCTCCTGCTGGTCTAATAACTTCTAAAGTTTTGAGCAAAAATACCATACTGGAACAGCGATAAGAAGCTTACACAGTTACACTTGGTCTACACATGTTTTAAAATCAGAAGACTTCATCATAAGACTAAGGACCAGCAGTGGCGGAGCGTGAATCAAAGTTAAGGAGGGGTCAATTATACTGTAGCATCCTTGAACTACCACTTGAGAGCAGCTAGTTGTTCTGCTGCAAGTGTATTATTTATTACTGGCACGGATATACTCATATTATTACTACTGCATCTCTACTATTGTATGGCTAACTTGCTTGCTCGGACAGTCCTGCTGCTTTGCACTAGCTAGTACTCCCTCCGGTCCTGTATATCTGACGTACAGGCATTTTTCATTTTGGCCATAATATCTGGCGGAGTTGGGATACCGAGAGTAAATTAATTAGTGTACAGTTTAAACAGATGGCCAGGAACGAAGCGTTGCATGCAAGGTGGCTAGCAACAAAGTGGTTCATGCATGCGTACTCTCAGCAGGTTGCCTTTTTCACCAATGAGCGATGAGGTAGGAAGCGTTTTCTCTCAGCAGGTTCATGCATGCGGCGCGGCTGTTAACATGCAATTAATACTTTCTTGGTCTCTGGAATTAACCCGCGCCAGATATACAGGACCGGAGGAAGTAGTATGTTGCAGGCCCAGGCTCCTCAGACATACATATGCACAGACCAAGGGGCAAGGGGGGCCGGTGCCCAGGTTGGCCGCCACTGAGCTCTGCCAGTGAGGACCAGGTCTTCTTGAACTCCTCAAGAGTAGAAAAACGAAAATACAGTTTGGCTATTGCTCTAAAACAATAATGCCTAAGGACGCATGCAGATATAAAGATGGCCCTTATATTGAAAGGAGTCCCCTCATACATATCCTCAGAAAAGATCAAACTTGCACAATTCGTAACACTGAAATTTAAAAAGACAAGAAGATCTACCATATACATGCTACTGTGTAGATAAGAAACCGTACCTTAACTTCTCCAGGTTGATGACACTTCCAAATCATCTTCAAGTACAAATAAGCACAACATAACACATCCTAGTTAAGGTTAAGACTCCGTTCTCTATTTACCCCTTTTGCCCATCTGCAGCTTGATGGATTTTTTGCCCATCTGCAGCTTGAGTTCCATCCTAATGGCAGCCCTTCAATTCTCAAATGACACTCACAGCTTCATATTTTCCGTGATAGTGTCAGCCTTATCTGCCTTGCTCAACAATTCTCTGAACACAGTTAATACATCCTCTGTCCTACCGTCTTCACAGCAGCTCTCAATCAAAGTCTTACAGGTAACAACATCGGGTTTCAATCCCATAGAGACCATGCCATCAAGTTGTCATGTGTGGGCGGGTGTACGCCCGGCGCAGGCGCGCCCGCGACATACGCAGGGCGGCCGAGCGCGCGTCCCAGGCGCGGAACGCGCCTGCTGAGGCTGATCAGGCAGGTCGTGGCTAGGAGGCCTCAGTTGGGAAGTTATCAGGATTAGTTCCCTTATTATTAGCATCTATTTGTTACCTTAAGATTAGGAGTTTGTTTTCCTTTTGTTGGCAGCCGCAAGGCTATATATGTTATGGTAACCGGACTTGAAGGAAGGAAGCAAGATTGTTATCCTATCTTCCATCTAATCTCAAGCCTGCGGTAGAGGGGCATAACCTCACCGGAGAAGACGGCCGAAGGCTACGAGCTCCGCAGCCGAGGCCCTGCGCGTCGAGGGTTCGACGCCCTTGACACAAGTAAAGTATTAAAGGTAACAGCAGTGGGTTTCAAGCCAACCAAGTGCATATCATCAAGGAGCTTCATCACTTCGTCCACTTCACCAGCTAAGAGATACCCATGAATCATTGTATTATAGGTAACAACATTAGGTTTTACATCTGCACGGGGCATCAAATCAAAGAGTTTTCGGGCCTCCGTAACCTTTCCTTCTTTGAATAGCTTGTCTATCATTGAATTGAAGAGAATGACATTAGGAGGAATGCCTCTATCCATCATCTCATAAAATAGTTCCTCAGCCTTCTCCCATTTGTCGTACCTAGCAAAACCATGAATTAGAGTAGTGAATGTTATGATATTGGGAGACAATCCATCATCAATCATCTGAGAGAATCGGGACATTGCATCATCTAGCCGGCCTATCTTGCAAAGCCCATCTATTATCGTCCCATAGCTGACTATGTCTGGCACCAATCCTTGCTGCTGCATTTTGTTAAAATTAAGGATTGCCTCATCTAACCTTCCACATTTAATGTATGCATAGATCTGTATGTTGAAGATACGATGATCAGGCCGCATTCCGTTTTGTACCATCAAATCTATGAGATTATTCATTTCAACAAGATTTCCTTCGGTAGCATACCCATGAAGCAGACTTCCATAAGTGGTGGCATTGGGTTTTTCACCGCTCTGAATCATGGAATTAAAAATCTCTCTAGCTTCTGCGCACAATCCAGATTTGCAAAGACAGTCTATCAGCATATTGTAAGTAACAACATTTGGTTGTTGCCCATCTCTGGACATTTCTTTGAGAATCCTGACTGCCTCTTTCCACTGTCCCAAAGAGAGGTATCCGTGGATCAGACTGTTATATGTAGCGCAATTAGGCATAATATGTTTGTCAAACATCTGCCGAAGGACCTCCTCGGCCTTGTCCATTGCTTGAACCTTGCATAGGCCATCAATAATTGAGCTGTAGGTCACAACATCTGGAGGGATTCCATGATCAAGCATTTCGCGAAACAGGGTGTGAGCTTTCCCTACCCCCACCCTCTTTACAGAAGCCATGGATTACGGTGGTATAAGACACCGCATCAGGTGGGCAGTTGTCTCCATCTTCAGCCATCATGTGGATCACCTCGACAGCCTCTTCACATTTCTTCTCAGCGCATAGCCCTTTGAGAAGTGTGGTGTAGGAGAAGACATCGGGGGTGCAGCCGAGCTCAGGCATCCGTCTGACCACAATATTCACTGTGTCACTCGTCCTCTTCTCAGCACAGAGGGTCCTGAGCAGGGGCGTGAAGGTGATGGCATTCGGCCTCAATCCCGTCTTGATGATTTGGCCGAATGCAGCGAAGCCGAGGCTCAAGCAGCCTGCATCGCAGCAGCAGCTGATGACGATGGTGTAGGTAGCTATGTCTGGAGCCACCTTCTTGGCGCCCGCTCGGGCCATACGGTTGAACATGGACATGGCGAGCGCAGGGCCGTCGCGCACTGTGGAGGAGACCGGGGCGCGAGCGACGGTGGTGAGCAGCTGGTTGAGGGCGTAAATGGAGCCGGGCCTCGCTCGGTGAAGCAATTCGTCGAACAGATCGAGTGCGTCCTCGGGGCCGAGGTCCCCCGAGCGGAAACACTCTCCGATAAAGCGCTCCAGCTCCCAGGAAGGGCGGCGGTCGGCCCTCCACACGTCCGCCGCTCCCGAAACGGCCGGCGGTGGGGAACGCCTTTGGATCGATGGGAGCACCTCGTCGCAGAGTTGGCGCGCGGTCTCAGCGCTGAGACTTCCCGAGCGGAGGCGCCGTCCAACGATCCGCTTCAGCTTCTTCAACCAAGGCGGGCGCGTCCGGCTCGACATGGTCGGCGCTGGCGGTTGGATCCGCACCTCGCGCCTCCGATTCCCCTCCGGTTCGGTGGGAAATGCAGCTCGCTCTTGGGAAGGTCCGCACAGCGCGGCGGTGGCGGTGTGCTGGTGTGAGAATGGGGAACGAATCGAAATTAGTTGGAAGCGTCGGCGGGCGGCGGCGTCGACGATTCGGTGGTGTACTCGCGGTGGCGGCTGGGCTCTGGTGGCTGCCTTCGCGTGCTTGGGGGAAGACTGATCACGTGCCTGGGAGTGGGCCACCAGGTTGGCATGTTTTCTTTGGGCCTCGACGTTTGACCAAGTAAATCTGGAGTTTTTTTTTTCAAGGAAAATAGAACATTAATTTGAGCGCCAGACAATTTGAGGCGTTATGTACATAGTGGCAACGGAGGAAATACTGATTTGAGGATCTAAAATGTCAATAACAAACTCAAAAAGTCAAAATGAACAGGAAAAAAAAGAGAGAAGTCGACCATATTTGACTTTCTGTTAATACTTATAGAATAATGTTTTTTTTTGAAAAGGTTATAGAATAATGTTGAATTTATTACCACAAATTCCTCTCATGTTCATGTTGATCTCGTGCTCATATCATGCAAATGAAGCTTGTCGTCTCATTTTTACAATTAGTTCAAAATAGTAATAAACCACGTGCAGTGAGAATAATAATAGTTTTTAAACCAACCAAACAGAAATGGATTGTATTGATAGAGAAGAAGGTCCAAGCTAAACAAACAACAACCCAGAAAAGAGTTTATAGAAAAAAAAACAATATGCACCAAGGCTACGGTATGTTGACAACAGCCTACTCTTAAACAAGAACAAGTAGACACACAATAACCTACAACAAAGACAACACCTAACGTGTAGAAGCAAACAAACCCTTGCCACCCCACCTAAAAGACATGACATTTTAAACTCATCAATAGCTTAACTCTAACAGCAACGACTTCTATAAATACACCATTGCGTCCTCGTTGAGCTCCTATCCTTCCCAACAATAAGCAATTAAAAAACATAATTGAAGGTGTATATAGTGTGTCGTAAATCCAAGAGTACATGAAATCATGATCATGGTGAAGACATGGTACGTAGCTCACTTGCTGTGGTGAAGCACAGTATATATGTAGGCACGATACCATATCATATATTGCTCGGTGATTATAGCTAGCATGTCTTATTCCCGATGACAATGCCCTGAGGGACAGTGGCAGCAGCTACCAGGGCTACTCTGTTAGTGCAGCCAGACAGCTAAGCCAAGCTCTCGGTCGCGACCGCCGTTGTCACGGGGCAAGTTTGGTAGCTCTCTCTCTCTCTCTCTCTCTCTCTCTCTCTCCATTTCCCAACAGCTCCAACTCTTGTTTCTCTCGCCTCCGGCTCTGCTCGCTCCCACCTGAAAAAAAACTATTTGATAGTGCTTCCTCATTGGCTCTAGCTGGACAGCGCAGAGGAGTGTGGGTGGAGAGGCGAGTTAGAGAGGGGCGTGGAGGCTGGAGCGAAGGTCCGTCGAGGTCAAGTGCCTTAGGCCGAGCAGCGACCTCGCCTCCTTTGTCAATGATGCATGAGGGGCGTGGGAGGCGCGCTGCCAAACTATGCCTCTGATTGGCAATTAATGAATAACGGGTTTTTTCACTACCCACACATATAGTGCAGGAAGGGATAGCTGGAAGAGTGCTTCCTATATGGAGCTAGGCAAAGCGGCGGTATTTGGCATGGCTACGTGGGTTCTCACGTGGAGTGGAGCAGGTGGAGCGCTGGCAAACTGTGTTTGGGACTACTCTACAAACTCCACCGTGGAGCAGCTCCACAAAAAACTGAAGTTTGTGGAGCACCTCTTTAAGTGCTCTCACAACTTCACCCTTTTTCCTCGAACCAAGTGTGTGGAGCTGAAACCGTTTGGCTAAAAAACATGGAGCGAAGCTGAAAAACGTGAAGTAGAAGCAGTCCCAAACACCGAGCACTCGGTTTTATGAACAAAACAAGCGTTACTTTAATATTGAAACATATATTTTAACCCATTTTGAAAACTACTTTTGAAACATAATTGAATGAATATTTTTGGGAAAAAAAAAAACCCTATTTGTGGCCTAATCGAACCTTTTTAGAAATCCCTTTTTCAATCAATTAAAATAATGAAATTTGCATAAATGCAAAACCCTAGGAAAATTAATTTGGAACATTTTATGAAACCATTTTCATTTATCCATTGAGCAACAAACTAATTAAAGCTTGGCATTTTTTAAAAACCATTAAATAATTTATTTTAATTTATATTTTATATTCACGGCCCAAAATTCAAAATTTTGGATTGATGTGTGACACAAACTCGACCTCATATTGCACCGGTGCCAAGCCGTGACGCAGGGGCGTTCATCCACGGTTTCGTCCGGTTACTGAAACCAGCCGAGCCCGTAGATGGCGGTTTAGAGCGGGCTGGCCTGGTTTCATGTGTTTCCACACCCACACAGCAGCAGCAAGCGCTACAGGTAGGATTGGGCTGGTTTTCACGGTTTCAGCGGTTTGAACCGTAAGGGGCGACGAGGAATGTGTGTAGTAGTAGCAACATTCGCCTTGTTGCTCTTGTTCCACAAATCACGGACTGAGCGCCACGCGCACGTACGGACGGGGACCGGAGGACCTAGCTAGCTTCCGAGGATTGCGCGGCCGGGCGGGGGTTGCAGTTGAGCATGTGTGCGCGCGCATCAGGAGGCTGTGTATTATATTCAGATACAGTATGCTAGTATCCACTCTCTTCATCAAAATCTAGTTAACAAAGCGTGAGCACAAGGGTATAATGGTGAGAGCCTAACTTGCTTGCTATTTTTTTAACAGTGCCTGGACCTTGAGTTGTCGGTATATTCTCTCTGTTCATCTTTAGGCCTCGTTTAAATCTAGAGCTAAAGTTTAGGGTGTCACATCGAGATATTATCGGCTGGTTCGTTTCATTGCTGGTTCGTGAAGAAGTACTGCTGGCTGGTTTATGTGAGAGAAAAATAATGTTCCGATTGGAAATTTACGATCGTTTATGACAAGCCACAGCCAAACGAACAGGCTGATATATGGGAGTGTTTGGATAGTAATAATAAAATAAATTCGAAGTCATCAGTACTCCGCGAGACGAATTTATTAAACATAATTAATCCATCATTAACACATTGTTTGCTATAGCTTTACTGTAGCACCACTTGTTAAATTATAGACTAATTAGGCTTAAAAAACCGTCTCGTAAATTAGTCGTAATTTGTACAATTAGTTATTTTTATGTCTATATTTAATACTCTAGGTATGTGTTAAATATCTGATAGGATATGGACTAAATTTTAGGAAAGGAACTAAATACGGCCTTAGTATGCTTTCTCAAATAAATGAACTGAATCCTGCTGGTGTAACAACTTCTAAAGCTTTGAGCAAAAGTACCGCACTGAAACAGTGACACGAAGCTGGCTGATTTTGCGTTCAAAGAAGTATGTTTTAAAATCAGATGGCTTCGTCGTAAGACCAAGGATCGTGTCTTCTTGAACCCAAGAGTAGAAAAAATGAGAATACAATTTCTTCGTCAAACAAAAAAGTGCTATTGCTAAAAAAAAAAAGCCTAAAGATGCAGGCAGGTATAAAGATGGCCCTTATATTGAAAAGAGTCCCCTCATATATATCATCCACACACAAAAAAGATCTAATAGGGACCTGAGAAAAAAATGGGAAAACACAGGAAAAAAGAAAAAAGAATGAAAGGGACATCAGGACATGGAAAACGAAAAAAACGTAGATTTACTCTGGAATATGGCCCTGTTTGGTTCGGAGCTTCTAAAACTTTAGTTCCTAAAAGTTTTAGCCAGTCTTCTAAAACCTCCTAAAAAAGTGTTTGGTTGCACCTCCTAAAACTGACTAAAAGCAATAAATGTTGTTGAACAAAGACACTTTTACCCTTCTTTAGCGGAGAGAGAGAGGGAGAGGGCAATAAATAAGGGGTAGTGGGGGTCCAGGAAGGGCTTTAGGAGATTTTAGGAGGGGTGGAGCTCCTAAAGAAAAACCAGCCTTCTAAAACTTTTAGGAGATTTTAGGAGGGGGTGTTTGGTTCTTTAGACGGATTCTATTCAGATTTTAGCTCCTAAAGCTTTTAGGAGGGGTAATCAAACAGGGTCTATATATAGTGGGAGGCGACGGTAGTTTGAGAAGTAAAAAAGTAGGATGAAAGATGGGTAGTTTAGTAAGTACAAAAAACATACTAGAAAAAAAGTTCCACTCTTTATTAATAATATTATTAGGTATATATTGAGAATATAGATAGATGTAGAAAGTAGAAATAGAGATAGAGCCAAAGAGTAGATATAAAATGGCAAAAACAAAAACCCCATCAGAGCGGAGGAACATGCACAACCAAAAAGCATGAAACCTAAATCAAATAATAATAAAAAAATCAGAAACGGCGAATAAAACGGAAGCACAAAAATTGAATCACGCATAAAAATCTAGACGAAAAAGCCACAGACACAAACAGAGGAATGGGCAGAAACTAAAGTGGGAAAAATATGAGAAAGTGACGTGGATACATAAAAAGGATGGGTGAATCACGGATCAAAAAGGGGTGGACGGACCGCGGAACAAGAAATTTTTCCTTTTTAATAATATATATAAATAAATATAGATAGAGTAATGTGTCATTTATTATCATAATATAAAGTTAGGATTTAGTTAAGCCAGCCTTCACTTTTTTATTCTCTGGTGTTCATATCGGCAAACCTAGCTTGTTGCCTTATTTTTAAGCTCCATTCGAACAGGGGTGAAGGTAAGTACATGATTGTAGGTGTACAAGCACCCACGTTAAAATACAAAACCTCTTATAATTTGGAACGAACCGAGTATCGTATAACCAATATTTATCGATTAAATCTATTATTTACTCTAGCCTTTGCTACTGTATTTAAAGTAGAAATTAAATCGACCACAAGCAGTGCGAATACTTTCATCAATAAATAGGCATTTGAAAAAACATAACTGGAGGGTGCATTGTGCCTGACAAATCGAGTGTACCTAAAGCTAATGTTCTGCATGTACGTATTCACATTTTTTTTCAAGACAACATTACGACAAGCGGTCGACTGAAAACAGAAACGGCCCGGACACGAAACCCCGGCGGACACGGTGGGCTGGATCTGGGTAATCCAGTTCCGACCCGACCGAACCGACGCGGGTGGAATCTGAGTCGGAGATGGGCCGGACCATCTCTCCTTCTCCCTCCCGTCATATATATCCTCTAGTCCACAAAAAAATCGCCCTAAGCCAAACCCAAATTCCCCACGCCACGCCGCAGCCGCCACCGCCATGGGAAGAAAAGACACCTCGTCGTCCTCCGAGGCCGCCGGCCGCGGGAAAAAGGAGAAACCTATGTCGGTATCCGCCATGCTCGCCTCCATGGACGCCCCCGCGGCGAAGCCCAAGTCCTCCAAGTCGGCGGCGCCGTCCAAGGCCAAGGCGAAGCCCTCCAAGGCGCCGGCGTCCTCCTACATGGGCGACATCGACCTGCCCCCCTCGGACGACGAGGACGAGGAGGAGGCCCAGCGCGCCGCCGCCGCCGCCGCCAAGCCCAAGGCGGCCCGCGCCGCCACCGTCGACCTCAGCGCCGGCATCGCGCCGTCGCAGAAGGACGCCAAGAAGAAGGACAAGCGCGAGGCCGTGGCGGCCGCGGCCGCCGAGGCCGCCAGGCGGGAGGCGCTCCGCGACGACCGCGACGCCTTCTCCGTCGTCATCGGCGCGCGCGTCCCCGGCTGGTCGTCCGCCGCCGGCGACGACGGCGGCGTCGACGACAACGTCAGGGACATCGTGCTCGAGAACTTCTCCGTCTCCGCGCGCGGCAAGGAGCTGCTCAAGAGCGCCTCCCTCCGGATCTCGCACGGCCGCAGGTACGGCCTCGTCGGCCCCAACGGCATGGGGAAGTCCACCCTGCTCAAGCTCCTGGCCTGGCGCCAGGTCCCCGTGCCGCGGAATATCGATGTCCTGCTCGTCGAGCAGGAGATCATTGGCGATGACCGCTCGGCCCTTGAGGCTGTGGTCGCCGCTGATGAGGAGCTCACCGCCCTCCGGGCCGAGCAGGCGAGGCTCGAGGCCTCTAATGATGCTGATGACAACGAGCGGCTGGTGGAGGTGTATGAGAAGCTGAATCTCCGGGACTCTGATGCGGCCCGGGCCCGAGCGTCCAAGATTCTCGCGGGGCTGGGGTTCGATCAGGCGATGCAGGCCAGATCCACAAAGTCCTTCAGTGGTGGCTGGAGGATGCGTATTTCGCTTGCCCGTGCGCTCTTCATGCAGCCAACGCTGCTGCTCCTTGATGAGCCGACTAACCACCTGGATCTGCGAGCTGTGCTATGGCTGGAGGAATACTTGTGCTCGCAGTGGAAGAAGACATTGATTGTTGTTTCCCATGACCGCGACTTCCTGAATACAGTGTGCAATGAGATCATACACTTGCATGATAAAAGTCTGCATGTCTACCGTGGGAACTTTGATGATTTTGAGGGTGGGTATGAGCAGAAGAGGAAGGAGATGAACCAGAAGTTTGAGGTGTATGAAAAGCAGATGAAAGCAGCCAGGAAGTCTGGGAGCAAGGCCGCACAGGATAAGGTTAAGGGTCAGGCGCTGTCCAAGGCTGCTAAAGAGGCAGCCAAGAACAAGGGGAAGGGTAAGAGTGCTGCAGATGACGACGATGACCAGAAACAGGTGGCTGTGCCACAGAAGTGGCGCGACTACAGTGTTGAGTTCCATTTCCCAGAGCCTACAGAACTCACACCACCACTCCTTCAGCTCATTGAGGTGGGGTTCAGCTACCCTGGTAGGCCAGACTTCAAGCTCTCAGGTGTTGATGTTGGCATTGATATGGGAACACGTGTAGCTATTATTGGGCCCAATGGAGCTGGGAAGTCAACCCTGCTTAATTTGCTTGCTGGTGATCTTACCCCAACTGAAGGGGAGGTAAGGAGGAGCCAGAAGCTGAGAATTGGGCGATACTCACAGCATTTTGTTGACTTATTGACAATGGAGGAAAATGCAGTTCAATATTTGTTGAGGCTTCACCCAGATCAGGAGGGAATGAGCAAAGCAGAGGCTGTCCGTGCTAAGCTTGGGAAGTTTGGGTTACCTGGACACAACCATCTCACTCCAATTGTTAAATTATCTGGTGGGCAGAAGGCCCGAGTTGTGTTCACTTCTATATCAATGTCTCAGCCTCACATACTCCTGCTTGACGAGCCAACGAATCACTTGGACATGCAAAGTATTGATGCATTGGCAGATGCACTGGATGAATTCACTGGAGGTGTCGTCTTGGTTAGCCACGACTCACGATTAATATCTCGTGTTTGTGAGGATGAGCAAAGGAGTGAGATATGGGTTGTGGAAGCTGGGACTGTGAATAAATATGACGGCACATTTGAGGATTACAAGGATGAACTCATGGAAGAAATAAAGAAGGAAGTTGAGGAATAATGCTGCTCCAAGTTAGTTGTGCTTTCCTGTTCTTTTATAGAACAGGCTGTTTTCTTGAACTGAAATTGCATGTACTATTAGTGAGTTTTCTTTACTCTGGTTTGCAGAGTACTCATATTCATATGGTTACAACTCTGGAACAATATGAGACATGCTTGTTTTATGTTATATACAAGAGAACCTGAGAATATGGTATTATTTGTTTGTATCTTTTGTTCTGACATATATGTGACTGGACTGGAGCAGTACTTCTCAATCTGCTCTCAAGATTATAGAAACTGAACAACGAGAAATGAAGATATGACAATCGAATACCCTTTACTTTACCTTTGGCATAGCAGGTGAACTTCATCTGCAGTCTGATCAACTAAATTTTTGTAAGTAAAAGGTTGAACTTCTTACCTTTTTAATATTCTAAATTATTGTGGCTTGTTTGTAAGATGACCGAGTCAATTTGCTTTTTTCAGAACTGAAATTCGTTGAATTGCCACCTGAACTCTGCATAAATACTTCTCTCAGCTTCTTATTTATTTCTTATACAATAATGACATAATGTCTCAGATCCAGTGCTGCTTCTTTCTATGAAGTTGAAAATCCAATAGGCTTCAATAATGCACCAGTTTGACTTAGCAGCACTAAAGGTTCCATTACTGGTTCAAATTTGTGTTTATGTACAGTAACAACTTAAATTTATCTAGCTGCAAAATCAGCTTGTTGCACTTTGCACATGAGAACATACCTCTTAGTTTCCCATAAACTGTAGTAGATTGTGGGCATAAAGCTTATAAAGGTTCTGTTCACTTGTTCGTCACATCTTTTTTGCTCAAATATACTATTAGTTCTTGTCATCATGGTTTACCCCCTTGAGTTTCTTGGATGAGTGCTACCAATAGTCTATTTGCTGCTGAATCTGTAAACAGAAATTAGTAATATATTGATATCATAAAACCAATCAACACATGCAAGATATACAAGTTGTTCCATATCCCCTTTGTTTATTTTCATTAATGATTGGAATGTGGGAGCAGCTCATCATTTGTTGTCAACAGCATGAATATCCTCCCTCTGCGCTTTGTCTTCACAAAAGCGTTTATATTTACCACTTGTTTGCAGATTCTGGAAGCACTTAACAGCAAAGAAATGGTAAGAAGAATTTTTGCAGGAATCATTAGAAATATACTTGGGGATTCTTTCCTAGTATATCACAACTCAACATGTTTTAGCAAATAACAACATCAGCATCAGGGCATGCACATCAAGAAGCAAAACTAGACTTCGGATGCAGCTTGCGCCAGCTGCAGTAACGATCTTGAGCTACTCTTACTCCTTGTCTCTTACTACTAGTCTAAAATAATCTTGTGGTGCTCTTACTCCTTTTCCAAAATATTTTTTGATTATAACATTGACGTGGTCTCTCTAAGGTTTGATACACTAACTGTGCATTTCTATTAAAATATGTTATTTCTGATAACAAGACACCTGTGAAAGAATTTCATGATGTAGATGGTAACATCAAGGCATTCTAATATATTGATGCACAAAAGTATATTTTTTTATTAACATGAACCAGAGGGAATACATACAATGGTTCCGCAAGCTACAGCCCATTTCAGCTCGTTATGATTTGAAGTGATGAGCTATCTATAGCTAACTTTGTACAGTAAAACATGCACACCTTTTGACCTTTATATACTTTACTATCACCACCACCACCACCACCATTTCATAAACATTGGTTAGTCATGCTTGTTCCTGGTGCTAAGCCATATCTGTTGACTGTTGTTTCTATTTGCTAGTTTGCTTGCTGCTGGCTGCTTCAACGAAGTCCTTAACTACTACTTCTAGTTTCTATCAGTCTTCTGTGGTTCTGCCCCTGCTGTTGGGCTGGTCCTGCTACTGGATAGTGGATACTGCTTACTGAAGTCTTAACTTATGTTTTCTGTGGTCCTCAGTTAAGCCTTATATCAATTGTGATGTAGAACCTTATGTGTCATTTGTCTTTGTGAGACTAAGCTGTTATGTACTTATGCCTCAATTCTGTTATTTACTCTATCTGGTGAACTTCTGTCACTTCACACAGGCACTATGATGCAAATATGTGTCATTTGACTTTGTGAGACTAAGCTGTTATGTACTTATGCCTCAATTCTGTTATTTACTCTATCTGGTGAACTTCTGTCACTTCACATAGGCACTATGATGCAAATATGCAATATATTTTTTCTGGCTAGGCTAAACTACAGAAGTGCAGGCGTGCAGCTGGCCTGCTCCCTGCTATCTGCCTGTCTCTGCTCCAATCAGGAGGTTGGTCCCGGTTTGGTCTGGCAAAACTTCGGTTCACAGATTCCATACACCTTTAAAAGCCAAAAGCATGAAATCTGAGTTCCACACCTACAAGGGGGCTTGTCTATTTTGCAATGCACAAATGACATGGTTATATTTAAGCAAGCAAAAGACATGAATATACTGCTATGTGTCTTGAAGAAACGATAAAGTCTCAAAACTAACTTTAACGAAAGTGAACTTTTCTGTTTTGGACAAGCAAAGGATTGTGAATATCAATATTCATTATTGTTTTGTTGCCTTACGTTACATATGCATTCTGATGCACTCTAGATATCTCGACAACAAAACAATAATCTGTTGGTGGTGGAGACTAGGCTTGATTAATTGAGTTCTATCTATCCTACCTTTATGCTTTATTTTTTTAATCCCTAGATGTATCTTAAAAATTGATGTATTTTAGAACAAAATTTATCTGGAAAAATAATCAAAAGGGGGAATTTAGACATTCTAGAGTTTTGGCAAGAATTGACGAAAAATAAGTATATCAAAAATCAAAATCAAAACTTTATGTCAAGCACAAAAGAAACCAGGAGACTTTTCAATAGAAAATAGTCCACAGACCTGAGACATGTTTGGTTGGGCGGCCAGGCAACAACTCTAGGTCATGGATTTTGGTCGGCTGATGGCTAGCCAACCAGGATTGATGTCTGGCAGGCAGAGCTAGGGTATGTTTGGTTGGGCGTCCGGACAATGGCTTTAGGCCATGGATGTGAAGCCACCAACCAACACATGCCCTAATACATGTCAAGAAACAGCTTTGAAAATCACCAATTAAATTAATGACAACCAAAATTGGATTTGGGAAGATAGCTGGACTACGAACCACAATATAATACTAGCATCCATCTTTATATAATAGTTGTTTAATGTTGCTAATGTTTTATGTACAGGCCTACTAAGAGCATTATCGGGTAGCAAACTAGTATACTAGAATGACATTTGGTTGCAAGGATCGCAAATGTTTACTTAAATGGAGGAGTGATAAGTTTTTCCCCAAATCATATTACACAGAGATAATTATACGTGCACAGGCCGTACGTGCATGTACATTTACCTTTACCTTTACGAACACGCGCACCTCCGGATGACTAAGGCCCCTGATGACTAAGGTTCGGTTAGCTTTGCTGAAAAGGCATGGCTAAAAGTATTATTCGTTGATTTGTTGTGAGAGAAAACACTATTCGTTCGCTGAAATAGTACGGCTCATAAAACAAGTGAACAGGGACCTAAGTTGTGAACTTTGAGATTCACGATAGATAGAACTTCATTAGCAAAGATTTGTAACTAATGCCTTACATTTGAGTTGCTATGGAACTTAGGCCTAGTTTAGTCCCCCTAAAGTTTACTCTCTGTCACATCGGATGTTTAGATACATGTATGGAGTATTAAATATAGACTAAAAAATAACTAATTGCACAGATTACGACTAAATTGCGAGACAAATTTTTAAGCCTAATTAGCCCATGATTTGACAATGTGTTGCTACAGTAAACATGTGCTAATGACGGATTAATTAGGCTTAATAAATTCATCTCGTGGATTATTGAGAACTTCTATAATTTGTTTTATTATTAATATTCGAACACTTCTATGTAACACCCTAATGTGACATCCTAAACTTTATTTTCTGGATTTAAACACCACCTTATATATAGTTTTATCCACTATTTGGTGTGCACTATTCTGCAACTTAATAATAAGTTTGGACTAATACCAATAATGCCCCTTGGAGGCTAAAGCCGAAAGTTCTTTCATTTTACAAAAGAGGAACGTTCACGAGCGCTTCCAAATGTATGTGGCCAAACCAAACTGTCTTGAATTTGGCTGGCACTTCTTCTGGAACGTACCAACAAAATTTGGTTCATGGGGAACAAGTATAACTGTTTTGTCGCTGTCTAGCCATTTGAGTTTCATAGGTATACTTGGCCATCGGGCCGCCTCGGCTCGGCACAGCCCGGAGGATGTCGGGCCGGCACGGCACGCCGTGCCTCCCGTGCCGTGCCGCTGCGGGCCTCATGCCTTGCCATCAGCCCAAGCATGGGCCTATGGGCCTAAATCCGTGCCGTGTCGGCCTGTTAGGCACGACCAAATCACTAGGTCGTGCCAGCCCGAGGCCCGTAGGGTTCAAAACACATAAAAAATTCATTTCAACAAGAAGTATTCAAATTTAAAGTATTTTTTTTTCTCAGAAGAGCTTCAAACCAAAACCAAAACCATACATACAGAGAACAAGAGGAAATTGAAAGGATAACTGAACTGTGTGCAATGCTGCCTCATTAAAAACCTTTCTAGGTAAAACTCATCCTTGTGAGAAACCCCAGAAAGGAAAAAAGAGTGCAGCACAGCTCTTATAAATCTTAAACATGTTCAAAGGTTTACATGATACATCACAGATACAGATCATAATCAAGTCTCAGGCTCTCAGCTCACCTCTCAAGTCTCATACTCTCACTGTCTCAATCTCAACTCTCAACTCAAGAACCACCAGATGCAGAAGCCACAGATGCAGATGTGCTAGTAGGAGCCCCATAAGTAGATGCATCTTCATCAAGATAGAGATGCTCGAAGGAGTCTACCAGTTCTTGGTTGTCAACATCATGCTGCAGTCTTCTTTCACCTAACTTCCAATCTTTTATGCAAGCAAGCATCTCCACATGTTTAGGCAATAGTTGACGGCGCCGCTCCTCAAGTATTCTTCCTGTCAAGCTAAAACAAGATTATGAAGACATTGTTGAAACAGGAACTGACATAATGTCTCTAGCCATGATAGAAAGCACTGGATATGTTAGCTTATGGTCACGCCACCAGAGAAGTAGATCAAAGTCATCCTCATATGCAGTGACATTATCACTGTCTAGATAAGCAGATAGCTCATAAGCAACGGCAGAAGTAGATAAAGAAGGACTGGGAGCAGAGGCAGGGGAAGGTCTAACAACACCAGATGCTCCAGGACCTCCAAAAATTCTTTCCCATGCCTGCTTCCTCTTACCTGTGATGCTTGCAGGATGTGCAACCCTCCTTTGAGACCTAGCTGCATCAAACTTTTCTTCATACTTGTTAAACAACTTGAAAATTTCAGTTTTCACAATACCATAATAAGAACTGTAGTCAAAACCAGTTTTTGTTGCATTATGATAAGAACATTAAACAAACCTCTCATTTTACCTCTAGGATCAAGAATGAATGCAAATGAATACAACAAAGGTATGTCCTTCCAGTATTTTAGGTATTTAAGCTTCATAGGATAGACAATAGAAAATATATTCTGATCCTTTGAACTTTCATGCAAATGAGTTATAATATATAGCAGATGTGAAAGGTCCTTGTTTGGTTTTGGTAATTGAGTGATAACCTAGGTGGACTAATTGTGTTTACGTGAGATACACAGGTAATTAGTCCACAGGTACATGTGTGTGAGCAACATATGCCATGAAGGTGACAATGGCTTGGAGATGTTGCAAAACTCACACATGTGATGATGAAGGAGCTTAAATGCACATGAGACATGACATTGAGTCATGTGATCAAGGTGGAGAAGATCAAGACAAGACTTGGCTTGATGGACCGGTTGCAAGCGTGAAGGGCAAGTCGAAGGCTTTGGAGTGATGGACCGTGTGGCGGTGAAGCTTGAGCAAGACTTGGCGCCGATGAACGATGGCAACGGTGAAGAGCAAGTGAAGTCAAGATCGATGAACCAATATGATCACGTGATGATATAAAGTGGATCATATCATTGTTGATCATGTTGGTGCATATGTTGCATCGACATTGGAGGAGATGAAATGGAATGCGCAAGGCAAAGGTATAACCTAGGGCATTTCATTTCACCGGTCATAGGTGTGTAGAGAAGTATATGACCGGGTTTAGGATAGATGGCCATACTATCAAGAGGGGCAAACTTGTTTGCATATCGGTCATCTAGTGCCACTCGAGTGATCTAACTTTGCATCGTCGCTAGGATCGAGTGGCGTGGCAAGTTGAGTGGCTAACATCCTTTGGGAAATGATTGTGAAAAGCCAACACACATACACATGATGGTGTACACTTGGTGGTGTTGGTACATTTACAAAGGAGGTGGTGTTTGCAGGGTTGAGATGGGTTTGGGTCCCTCTCTCTCTCCCGCCGAGCTTGCTCGGCGGGATTCGGCGCTTTCGGAAAAATGGAATGCCTATTTTCTATTGCGCCGGATGTAAATTCTTGTGGTTGGCACATTGGAGCAAGGGTGAAGAAGTTAGAAGTGAAAATGAGTTGATCGCGAAGATGCTGGTGTCGGTCTACTGACCGGACGCTGGGTCATGCAGTGACCGGACGCTGAAAGGCTGTGTCCTGTCAAACTGACGGGTCCGCTCTGTACCGAGGGTATTGCACCGGACGCTGGTCTGTGTCCGGTCAAGGTGGACCGGACGCGTCCGGTCGAGAAAATATGCCTCGGGGAGCTTACTGGAAATGACCGGACGCTGGGGCTTCAGCGTTCGGTCAGTTTTACCGCTGCGTCCGGTCAGGTCAAGTGACCGTTGGGATCGGGACGCGTGGCCGTCTGCAGACGACCGGATGCTGAGGTCCAGCATCCGGTCAACTCGACCGGAGCGTCCGGTCAGCCCGACTTTTGCCCAGTGAAGGGGTAACGGCTAGTTTAGCCCTTGGGGCTATAAATAGAAGTGCCCCTCGACCATGACTGGTGCTGAGCACATTGGGGGACTTAGTGTCCATGCTTGTAAGTACTTGGAAACCCTCCATCACACATATACTTGATAGTGATCATTCGATTGTGTGAGTGAGCGATTCTAGTGCGATTGCATCGTGATGTTGCATCGAGTGGCACTAGGTGGTCGTGTTGCAAGCTGGTGGTGCTTGTTACTCTTGGAGGTTGCCACCTCCTAGACGGCTTGGTGGTGGTCTCCGTCGAAGCCCGCAAGAAGCTTGTGCGGCGCTCCGGAGAAGTGCTTGTGAGGGGTACTTGTGCTCGCCCCGTGGGAGTCACGAAGAGCAACTTTAGTAAAGCGTGTCATTGAGCTACCCTCACTCAAGGGGTAGGTTCTTGCGGTGCCCGACGTGCGGGCTTAGCGGGTGATGCTAATTAGCCGCCGAACCACCAAGTGAGCGGTCGACACAACGGGGACTAGCGTGTTGGCAAACACGTGAACCTCGGGAGAAAAATCATCGTGTCAACCTTATTCTTCCCGTTGGTTTGCATCCCCATTACACAAGCTTGCAATTACTTTTATATATCTTAAGCTTGTGTAATTGCTCTTGTAATTAGATAGCTTGTGTAGCTAGCTAATTACCTTCTTGCTTATGTAGCATAGAAGTAGCTCCCTTACGTGGCTAATTTGGTTTTAGTAACCTTGTTAGTCACATTGCTTAGTTTGTGTAGCTAAGTATTTGCGCTCTCTAATTAGGCATTTGTTGCCTTGTTATTGAGCATTGCTAGTGAGCTTAGTTAGCTTTGTGCTTTTGCTTACTAGCATGTGTAGGAGCTCCCTTGTTACTTAAAGTACTAGTGGCATAGGTTTGTGTGACCTTGCTCCTAGAATTGTTTAGGAGAGCTCTAGCTAGCCCGGCACCTTAGTTGCTTTATTAGTATCTTTGCAAGGTGCTATAGAACATATATTGAGGGGTGTAGTCTTGGCTAGACCAATAGTTGTATTTCTGCATTTGTTTCGGTTAGCCGACGCGATTAATTTTACAAAAGACTATTCACCCCCCTCTAGTCCGCCATCTCGACCCTACAAGATGGTGCAGAATAAGTGGACTAGTTGGATAGTAAACACCAGAAAAAGTGATTGTGGAGCCATAAAAAACTTCCAGGAATTCAAGTATTTTATCAGCAATATACCAGTGACTTACAGTTAACAACGTTGAGCCATAGTTGGAATTAATGAACACAGAAAAAATATCCTTATATGAAAGCAGGTGTTTAAGCATAAGATATGTAGCATTCCATCTAACATCCATATCCAAACCAAACTTTATAGGTCTAACACCCTTAGTATTACCAAACTTTCTGCAACTCCCAGTCAGCAGTCACATAATGAGCAACAACACTGATATAGTCTTCTTTTACATTACCAGACCAAATGTCTGATGTCAGACCAACAGAAGAAGCACCAGACAACACACAGTTCTTAATTATATTACGTCGTTCATTAAAAACTTTGCCAAGATCTCTAGTGGTGGTCTGTCTAGAGACCTTAACAAACCTAGGATTATGAGCTCTAACAATATATTCTTCCCAAGCATCGGTCTCACCAATTTCTAAAGGCAGATCAAGCTTAGCAATCAAACGAAGAGATCTAGCAACTTCAGGTTTATAATCCCGATTATAAAATGTAACCATCGAGATTGTATGAAAGCCTAGATTGAACCCTAACACATTGATCGATTTTAATCCTACATGATTTTTGGTGCCTTTTAAGTGACAAAGTGCAGAAGAGATCTAGCAGACAAGATAGATTTGCACATCTTACAAACAACCTTGGTGCAAATTCTAGAACCATTAATAACCTCATAGATCTCCTCAAAATCAGCCCACCACAGACGATTTGCGCTTACTAGTGTTACTGTACAAAGAACCAGAGGAGCAGAGCCGTTGGAGTTCACGATCGCTTATCGCCCCTTCGCCACCGGTCGCGGCCCACATCGATCGGAGCAAAGCAGAGCCGTCCCCAAGATCGACATCGAACAACGCAGCTGAAGATCGGCTCGAGTGTCGTCGTCGTTCTCGCCCTCTGGGCGAAGCCAATCGGTAGGAGGCCATCCTCGTCGATCATGGTCGCCTCTCCATTTTTGTTCCTCGACGATGCGAGTGGCCGCATTGCTCGCTCTAAGTCAGTAGCTAGAAGACAATGCATCGGCCATCGACACTGTGAAACAATGGAAGAAGAAGAAATCGAAGCATACATTGAAAGAAAAGAAGAAATTAGAACATGGTTGGGGTTAGGGTTTTTCACTGCTGGAGAATGAGATCTTGGGAGAAGGCGAGCGAGCACCCAGAGTCGAGAGAGGCGACACTCACCAAGAACACGACTTGCGGGACGGAGGAGGGACAAACAGAGACAACCAACTCACATAGTCAACGAGATCTAGAGGGAGATAGGGAGAGGGAGAATGGAGAGTCAGGGACGGAGGGGAGGACGCCGACGGGAGGCGGATCGTGGTCACCGGAGACGGCGAGGCGTCACTGGCCACTGCGTTTGAGAGCGGCGCGGTGGCTGATGGTGATGGGATGCGAATGGGCAAATGGGAAATTGGGGATTAGGGTTAGGTTACGAGCAGGAGTGCGGGACTGAGGGGAGGCCGGGAGGGGGGCACCGCATCGGCCGCCTTTTTATAGGTGGGGTCTGGGGTGGCGGCGTGGGGGCGTGGGGGGAGCCGTTGGCGAGCTGGGCCGCCTCCCTCTCGGGCCGCTGCCGGGCCTCCTCTAAAACCCTATGCCGGGCCGTGCCAACCTGGCTGGCTCAATCATCGCCTGAGACGCGGCTGGTGGCTGCGCGTGCCGGGCCAGCTCGAGAGCCCAGTAGCCTCTCTGGCTGGGCCGTGCTTGTGTCGGGCCAAAAGGCCAGGCTTCGGGCCGGGCTGTCGGGCCTCGGGATGCATGGCGAGGTATATTCATAGGACAAGTGACCACGATATCCGTTGCCGCGTGTTGGTGCTGCCCACATAGGACAGAACACACCCCGCCGTATCACCCTCCCACGGCGAACTGCGAGAGCGCGCCTCGCAATCTCCGCCACCGCACGGTGGCACCATCAAAACCAAAAAGTTCTCCCACGCTGTCACCGCACCGCATCTCCCTTCCACTCCACTCCAGTCCGCCGCTTCCATTCCCCCGCCGCCGCCATGGCCGCCGCCAATTCCCTCCTGCACGCACCAGTCCCCCGCGGGGCCGCCGCCACCCGCTCGCCCCTCTCTCCTCCCGCGCCCACTCCTCCCTTCCTCCTCCGTCTCCGCGCTCGGCGCCCTCACCGCCGCCTCCTCCGCTCCTCCTCCCCGACCGCCGCCTCCGACCTCACCGCCTTCCCTCCCCCGAACCCGAACGGGATCTTCGCGTCCGACCCTCCCATCGACGTGGACGCCGCCACGGAGGCGGACCTGCGGGAGAACGGGTTCCGGAGCACGCGCCGCACCAAGCTCGTCTGCACCGTGGGCCCCGCCACCTCGTCGCCCGACCAGCTCGAGGCGCTCGCCGTCGGCGGGATGAACGTGGCCCGCCTCAACATGTGCCACGGGGACCGGGAGTGGCACCGGGCCGCCATCCGCGCCGTCAGGAGGCTCAATGAGGAGAAGGGATTCGCCGTCGCCGTCATGATGGACACCGAGGGCAGCGAGATCCACATGGGCGACCTCGGCGGCGCGTCCTCGGTCAAGGCGGAGGTGAGCTGCTCATCATCGGTTTGTTTGGGCTTGGCGGTGCAGTTTTAACCTTTCAGAGTGAACGGCTCCTTTTTTTAGTCTTGTACGTATTCCATGGAAGTAAATTGTGCTCCCCAATATGGATGAGGGAGAAGGGAGGGAGGGTGTTCGCCAATCGGTCAATTTCTGCATTGTAGTAATTGATTCATACTTGTACCAAACCTGGCAAACCCAATTTCACCGGAGTTCTCTCTTCAACCAAAATGGCTCAGTTGATCTACATTTTCGGCTCAGGCTTGAAACCATTATAGAAGGGAAAACCATGCACATTTGTTGTGAAACATTCAATACTGAAACTGGCAGAATATTTCAGGGCTTTCAAAAGTAACTGAAACAAAATGCATGGTAAAAATTACCATGTATTCGCTTTCTTTGCATGTCAGCTGGGTGCCAAGACTCTAGTAAAAGTGACAGGCACTGAGCTTCTGAAAGTAGTTTTCTAGATCATAGGCCTAAGCCTCGACCCTCAGGTAGATTCTTGAAAGTATGTCCACATAGAAATGTAACTGGATGGTTGAATCTGGTGATAGTTATGTTTTACATAATACATTCTATCATATAATACAAAGAAACTAAACTGCTTCTATAATCGTCAGCTGATATCAGCGCTCGGGTCACTAGCCCAAAAAAGGAGATTATCTTAGCATTCAGCTGTTTATTTTAAGTTATTAACCATACAGTTAGAAGCTGACTGTGTGCCTGTGCAAAATTCCTTGTTTTCTTCAGCCACATTATTTTCCAAATGATTTCCATTTTCTTATAGTATCAAAATATTCCTGAAGTAATTAACAAATCCTGTCACATTTGTTGGATTCCACAGGATGGAGAAGTATGGACGTTTAGCGTTAGATCATTTGAACTGCCTCTCCCAGAACGAACTATTAATGTGAACTATGATGGATTTGCTGAAGGTATTTAAGCTAGCCTATTTGTTGATATTGTTTGTAGTTCTGTTCTTTAGCATAACATTGCATTTAAATCCTACACAGATGTGAGAGTTGGTGATGAGCTTCTTGTGGATGGTGGAATGGCTCAGTTTGAGGTGATTGAGAAGATAGGACCAGATGTTAAGTGCCGTTGCACAGATCCTGGTTTATTGTTGCCACGTGCCAATCTTACATTCTGGCGTGACGGCAGTATCGTCCGTGAGAGGAATGCTATGCTTCCTACAATTTCATCAAAGGTAAATCCATTAGCATAATAAATTTCTTGCTGTAATTACCAAAAGGCTGTAAAGCAAAACCCTATAAATGTATACCATTGCTCGTGTTACAATGGATTTACACCTTCTTTTTCGATCGATACCATGATCAGTTCAAAACATTGTGCACTGAAACTCATCTCTGGATAATTTATCAGCTATTCCTAAAGAAGTCTGCTACCAACTAGAGTTGTTTAGTTGAGAAATGAAATCGTCTAGTAGTAGATATCAATATATAACAATACTGCTCCTTTTCTTGTGACAACCTGTGCAGGATTGGCTTGACATAGACTTTGGAATTGCCGAAGGTGTAGATTTCATCGCTGTTTCATTTGTCAAGTCTGCAGAAGTAATTAAACACTTGAAAAGCTACATAGCTGCAAGGGGCCGTGGCAGGTACCAAGCGTATAATTTTATATTAATTTAAGTTTGTGCTTATTCGGAAGACTTTATTCAGCATTGTTAAACTGATGATGGGTGTTCCTAGAACTGTTCTGGATGCTTAGCCATTGTTGCTGGTTGCTTCCTGGTCACTGGTCATTTCTGGATGATTATTCATATTGGTAGCCATTTGATGGGATGTATTCAAATAATTTTGTTCAACAATGTGATTCACAGTAGAATTATAACTGTTTAAAATTGCATGACCAACCTCAACCATAACTTGGTGTCATCTCAGCCCCTATAATTCTTCTACATGCATTAAAAAACTGTCAGTATGTGTCCCCTGTTTTTATTTGATGTGCTACAGTCATTTTGCCATTGTACATCCATCTCATGTTCTGTGGTTAGTTAGTGACACTGCACAAAGTTACCTAACTTAAAACCTAAAACCTTTAAAGGCCCCAACTCCCAGAAAATATCAAACTTACTGTGTTTTCTTTACGCTTTAATTAATTAGGCCTTGCAAACATCCAGATAAAAGCATTGCATATGTTTTTCTTACTAGAAATGCCGTAATGTTGTATTTCTGACATGTTTCTTTCGTTTCATCAATATTTGTTGCTTGATTACTCTAATGCTTTGTTGTATATGATCAGTGATTTAGCAGTCATTGCAAAAATTGAGAGCATTGACTCTTTAAAGAACCTGGAGGAGATCATCCGTGCATCAGATGGTGCCATGGTAGCCCGAGGGGATATGGGGGCACAGGTTCCCTTGGAGCAGGTCCCCTCAATACAACAAAAGATAGTTCAACTGTGCAGGCAGCTTAACAAGCCAGTCATTGTTGCTTCTCAGCTTCTCGAATCGATGATAGAGTATCCCACACCCACCAGGGCCGAAGTTGCAGATGTTTCTGAAGCTGTCCGCCAGCGAGCTGATGCTCTAATGCTTTCTGGCGAGTCTGCAATGGGGAGGTACCCGGATAAGGCTCTTAGTGTTCTAAGGAGCGTTAGCCTAAGGATTGAAAAGTGGTGGAGAGAGGAGAAGCGTCATGAGGCCCTGGAACTTCAAAGTGTTTCATCTTCCTTCTCTGACAAGATATCAGAAGAGATCTGCAACTCAGCAGCTAAAATGGGTATCTGCTGCCATCTTCCTGTTGTTGCATATATTATTCCTATTATTGTGTTTACTGACAGAATGTTTCCATTCCGTTGCTCTTAGATATATCTAAACAAAACTGATTTCATTTGCAGCTAATGGCTTGGGAGTAGACGCCGTTTTTGTTTTCACCAAGACTGGCCACATGGCCTCCCTGCTCTCGCGGTGCCGCCCCGACTGCCCAGTTTTCGCCTTCACAACCTCGACGTCTGTCAGGAGACGGCTGAACCTCCAGTGGGGCCTGATCCCCTTCCGCCTCAGCTTCTCCGATGACATGGAGAGCAACCTGAACCGCACCTTCTCCCTGCTCAAGGCCAGGGGCATGATCCAGTCTGGCGACCTCGTGATCGCACTCTCAGACATGCTGCAATCCATTCAGGTGATGAACGTACCCTAAGATAGAGCCTTATCTGCATGTCGCACGATCCTGTATCAGACGGAACACGCACATTATCGACATCTTGAAGGACAGGTCCTTGCGCCTAAACCATTGGCTTTTTCACTGTATTAGATGCTGCTATGCTAGGCGTAGTCTGGCCCAGGGAACTGTGGCAATAATTTGTGGCCTTCAGGCTGTTGTAGAACTGTTATATTACTTATAGGCTTAGGTGACGTTTAATGTGCAAGTAGTTGTTTTGATGTTTTTGCGTGATATAAAACGGTTTCCAGCTATGTTCTCTTGTGATGTTGTATCGATGATGCGTGCAGCTAATCTGCTTAAACTTTAGTTATTGACATCTGTATACTTTACTTGGCACATGGCCACATGGGCATGGTGTATACATTTGTCTAGAGAAACAATACGAAACAAGAAATGAAAGTTCGGGTGATATTGAACATGGAATGAAATTTAGGGGTGTAACAAGAAACATGAGTTTGTGCAGTCAAACTATTGAATCGGAAATTGAAATTCCTATATATATAGGGCTTGTTTGGAACGTAGGAATTTTACAGGAATCTCGCAGGAATTTCATAGGAATCAGTTTAATATTACAGAAAAAACGCAGGAACAGAGATTTTTTCCCGCAATCCAAACAGGCCCATAACCTTTGCCTCTTCTATGTACTGATACAGTGATACATATTCTCCAATGCTATATGCACACAGATGTCAAAGAAACCATTTGGTTAGAGCAGTGTTTTAGTCATCATTTTGACTAGACTGATTATTAGATAGTGGCCAGAGCCAGAAATGAGGTGCGACGAATGTGGAATTTGCGATCATTGAATTTGAATTTGTGAATGTTAAGTTGTTGTTAACTTGTCAAACTAACGGTGATGGGCGTAGTAGTAGAGTTATTACTCTGATAATGATGATGTAAAGAACTTTCAATCTTACTAGTATAACAAATCTGAATCTTAGAACTTTCAATCTTACTAGTATAACAAATCTGGATCTTTTGAACTATGATATGATAGGGAAATAAAACGCAAGACCGCGTAAACATCCACAAATCCAAATCCTAAAAACAAATCAAATGGTAACAGATACGCTCTCTTCGACCTACTTGACTCCCAAGAGGTTTCCCCTGTACAACCCAACAACGCTACACAACTTTCCGAAATTCACCACCTCCTCACAACTGCCAGTCCGTGGATTATACACTCGCACCACGCTGTTCGGTCCTCGCACCCAGAACGCAATGCGTCCATCATCCAGCACCATCAACGGCTTCGCCATGCTTTCTCCACCGCGGAGAACCTTGCCTAGAGGAAGAGACTCCACCCTCAGCCACGTCCCCTTGTCCAGGTCCGTCAGCACCCACATGTCCATGGCGACGGACAGGTAGTCGTGGTGCACAAACACCAGGCAGCCGTTGAGCTCGACCAGGCTCAGGCTGTCGCTGCAGCAGTTGCGCTTGTCGGAGGAGAGCGGGCACTGGAGGAGCGCCGGCCTCCACTTCTCCGTCGCCATGTCGAACGAGGCGATGACATCGTACTCCGCCCTCTGAGGGATCAAGAAGTGGGCGACTCCTCGGGTGACCGCCCAGTGCCGAGAGGGCGCCGTGCCGACGACCACCGGAGGGCTCGGCGCCGGCCTCCAACGCTGCTGCTTGCCGCCGCTGCCGCTGAGGGTGAGGATCTCGCACGACTGCTTGGTCTCGCCGTATTCGGCGGTGTAGACGCGGAGCACCTTGTGCTCCCCCGTCGCGGGGACGTGCCCGAACACATACGCCGACGAGGTCTTGTTGCCGTTCGCGTACGCCGGGATGCTGGTGACGTCGCCGGTGGCCGGGTCGAGCACGCTGACGGCCGCCGTGCCGCCGGTGCCGACGAGGCAGAGGAGGCCGCCGGTGACGCCGAAGTGGCCGTTGCCTTGGCGGTCCAGACGGGCGACCGTCGCGCCGGACGCCACGTCCACGAGCTTGACGTCGACGCGGGAGATGTCGGCGGCGTTGTAGTCGGCGGCGACGAGGAGCGGGTTCGTCTTGCTGGTTGGCCGTCCGACGGTGCGGAGGCAGCCGAGGAGCTTCGTAGGCGGGTGCAGCTGCCCGCCGTCGTCGTCCGTGGGGAGGACGGCGGCCCCGTTGTTGGGCGGTGCTAGCAGATATGCCATTGAGTCGAGTCGAGTCAATACTCGATCGAGAACTAGAAACGATCGATCGAGAACCAGAACTGGTGTGATATGATTGTGTCCGTGCGCTCTTGTGGTGGCTTATTATAAGGACAGGCTGGGTGTCCTCGAGGCGAGTCCGAGTCAGCGAGCCAGAGCCTCACCGTCACCGACTCTCTCAAGACTCAAGTCTCGATCCCCTTGCCTCCAGGACGACTCTAGCTTGGCCTCTCGAATCCGATACGCGATCTCCTCCCACAATTTTTTCTTTTTTTTCGACTCCAGCCACGCGCCCACGCCACACCACGATCCCAAGTTCCCAACCCACCTCTGCGGCTCTGCCTGTGCACCTTGGGCCTTGGGCTTTGGCCAACCCAGAGCGAGCCTTCGAAGCTGACGGCCCAGAGCGAGCGTCGAGGCCTGCCACTGGTCCACAAACTACACAAATTCTCCTAAAAAAAAGCACAAAAAGTTCTTCCGACTGGCCTCAATTATTGTATTAATCCGATTTACCTCCTTCAATTATAAAACCAGATGTTTGCACTCCTTAACTATTGAAACCTTCTTATTTACAAACATGAGTAGTTTTAAAAAGCAGTTTTGGTTGACGTGGCACCACGTTAGTCGTCCTGGTGCCTCCCTGGCCACGATGGAGATAAATTAGACTTTCACAATAGTTGAGGTAGGTTAATTAGACTTTATAAAAAATGTTGTAAAATATTTTTTTTTCAAAAACTATCTAAATATTTTTTCTAGAATAAATTAATATTAAAAAAATACTAAAATCTGATTTAATGTTAGAAAATTCATAGAAATTTTGTTATGACTTAGAAAAATACGAATCTAGTTTCATGTTTTTCCTAAAATCATGATCTACCTTTTTATTACTTGCTCAGAATTATTTAAATCTTATATGATCTCCTAAAATTCAAAACTAGGCTAATGTGAAATAGAGGCTGCAAATAGAGTCAAATCCTTGTAGACTGCATTGTGAATCAATATGTAACCCACCGTGCAAATTATAGAGATGTTTCCTCAGCAGCAATGTATAGTTAACTAGAGAAGAGGAGATCGAAGACGGCCTCACCCCCACCCCTCCAGGAGTGCTACATGGCCCACATGGAAGACGACGCTAAGACTTGTGAGACGACCATGGAGGCTACGACGATCATTTCGAGACGCACACCTCCACAGCCGGCCACAACCACCGATAGTTCTAACTATAAAAAACATAGAGAATGATTTTAGGAAAAAACATAATTCTTCTATGCTAGGGCCTTGTTTAGATACTCTCAAAATTTTAAGTTTTTTCACTCTCTCTCCATCACATTAATTTTTAGCCGTTTACATGAAGCATTAAATGTAGGTAAAAAAAATAACTAATTGCACAGTTTAGTTGAAAATCACGAGATAAATCTTTTGAGCTTAATTGGTCCACGATTAGACAATATTTACCAAATAAGACGAAAGTACTACTATTCATCGGGTTGAAATTTTTTGCAATCTAAACATGACCTAGGCTTAGTCTGGCCCAGGGAACTTATCGGCACCTTGAACGACAGTTCCTTGTGCCTAAATCGTTGCCTTTTTCACTGTATTAGATGATACTATGCTAGGCTTAGTCTGGCCCAGGGAACTGTGGCAATAATAATTTGTGGCTTTCAGGCTGCTGCAGAACTCTTCTTATATTACTTTTAGGCTTAGGTGACGTTTAATGTGCAAGTAGTTGTTTTGATGTTTTTGCGTGATAAAGCGGTTTCAAGCTATGCTCACCCTGATGTTGTACGATGATGCGTGCAGCTAATCTGCTTAAACTTTAGTTATCGACTTCTGTATACTTGGCACATGGGAATGGTGTCTAGATTTTTGTCCAGAAAAATAACTTTGTCAATTTCACAATGTTCTTATGAGGTGTCTTTTTTTGACGAGGATGTCATGAGGTGTTATAAATATACAAAACTAAGAAATGAAACCTCGGGTGATGAACTACAGAAAGTGCCCTGCCCCCGCGTCGCTCTCTGTACGAGCAACATGGGCGGCGCCCAACACACACACCAGCGCCGCCCCTTCGCCACCTCCCCAGAGCCTCGCCGCCGCCAGAGGCAGCCACTGGAAGCCCGCGTGGCTCCAAAGGATGGCAGCGGCGGGGATCTCGTCCCTCTCCTGGATTCGAAGCTGTTGGTATTTATTAACTTGTCACTTGTTTAAGTAGTCACCTAATGTAATTGATATTTCTTAGCATCACTTTTACGAAGTTGTCATCCCTAGCGATAGTGGCAGAAATGCTTATTGGTACTAGCTAATGCCACTTCTAGAATGACACTAAGAAGTACTTTAGTATTTCATGTGACTAGATAGAATATATATAATTGAAAGGAATCTACAAGCGCACAGATAATATATCATTGTAGCACTTCACCTGGGAGTATTCTAGATATCGTTATTTATATTTTTACCACAGGGAATGACGAGCAGTGGGAATATATTGATAACTTATACACACGATGGAGAAATAAACCATAACCAAACTTCTACTCACAACAGGAGTAAGTCAAAAGATAAATGTATATGAGTGGCAAGTAATAACTAATCATTGATCACTCAGAGTACTCATTTCTATGGTATTAGCATGGCTAAGTAGAATATTAGAGGAATAATTCCTAAGTCATTCTTAATTATAAGTCAAAGCATACATTGATTAATGCAATTACACTTAGTCATAGGATAAACTATGTATATGATAAGTATGGATTAATGATAAATCACTCAGAGTACCCCTTTCTATTCCATTAGCATGGTTAAGTAAAATATTAGAGGAATAATTCCTAAGTCATTCTTAATTACAAGTCAAAGCATACATTGATTAGTGCAATTACACCTAGTAGTCATGGCTAATGTCATCTTTATATCTACATATAAGGGATATTACTAAGAAATATTAAGAACAAAGCTTGTTCTTCCTTCGTAACCAGACCCTACTTGCACCTATATTCTAGGAGTGGACTACAAAGGACTCAATGGGAGTGTCACATCCGCGATCTACCACATGACTCGAAATATAGGGTGTATCCACAGGTAAATAACGTATAAGCACCATGCTTACACAATGTCGGCCACTCATCCCTGGATCCAAAGAGTGAGCGCTATACGAACTTATGCATGAACATGACAATAATCTAACTATACTAAGCATACAATCAAAGTAGATGATGAACATGATAACTAGGAACATGATTAATACGAAGAACAATATCATAACAATTGTAGCAAACATATAAAAGTAATGAGAGATACAAAAGAGAGGGGATACAAATGCTATACCAAGCCACGCTCTTGACACGATCCAGGAATCCAAGCGAAGCTTGCCTCCCTCTAGACCTAGCCTAGCTAGCTATGCCCTAAAATATGGTAGAGCTCTGAGGGTGATTAGGGTTTCTGTCTTCTCAAATGACTTGATTAGGGTTTGATGCCTCGGGGGGTGGTAGGGGCTGGTATATATAGGCCGGAGCATCAATCCTGAGCCCTCGGATCAAACCGACTTGAATGGATGGCGTAGATGCAACCTAGGAGGCGGTGGGGAACCAACATTCGAAGGAGGGGTTGATAGGTGGGGCCCACAGGTTGAACGGCCTGTAGGTGGAGCCGGCTAGCCCCACCTGGCAGCCACCTGCCCTCCGCTCCTGGTAGCCACCTACCCTCCACTTCGGTGGGTTGCCTCCTGGAGTCTTCTAGAACCTTCTGAAGTTGTTTTCGCTGTGAATAAGCGTGATTAATTCTGACATCTAGGTCCACCTTAACGGGTTTCTGGATAAACTTTGCAAAAAATACAGATTCACCAAAACTCATGGAATTTGTTAGTTTAAACCCCTAAACCTTTGTTGGTGATTACTTTCATGCCCTTATACATGTTATATTGATGGTTTATAATATTTGTTAACTACCATCAATAGAAGCTCAGCAAGTCAGAGGGCGGCGATAGCCTTCTCTGGCATGGGGGTGGCGGATCCAGCGTCGTCCGACCATATCCGGCCAGCTCAAGGCCAGATCTGGTGATGGCGGGGCTCCTGCCAGCATCTAGGATGGCGGTGGCTAGGCTCGTGCATGCGTGCAATGTCAGTAGGCTACGCGAGTGCAGCTGGAATGCATGGAAATGACTCCCTTGGCTCCGGTGGACATATCCGCCTTCCCACGGTTGGATCTGCAAAGGAGCTACGGTGGAGGTAGAGGATGGAGCGAGGAGGCAGCTCGAAGGCCGCGGGCAGCGCGACAACACGCGACGATGGTGCGGATGGCCATGGTGAAGGGCCAAACGACGCCGGCGCAGTGGCTAGTGTGGCGAGCCGTGCGGTAGGCGCGGAGGGATGTGGCATGGTGCTTTGGCGCAGTGGAGGAGTAGGCTATGTGGTGCGTTGTGGTGCTTCGGCCACACTGATCTGTAGCACGATGACGTGGCCTCGAGTCGTTGGTGCAGAGCGCACGACAATGGTGGTACGGCTGTTTGTCAGCAACGCCGTGGTGGTGTGGATGCCCAAGGCTCGGCTAGGTGTGTCCTAGTGGTGCCATGGTGGCACTGGCTGGCGGTAGCCTAGCGTTGGCACGCCTATGGTGCCATGGTGGCGCGGCTGGCGATGCTAGGCTAGGGTGGAGGTCGCAGATCCATCGAAGGTTGCGTGGAGGCTGGTGCGGGTGGTGTCAATGGCTGACAGTGGAGGTGTCGTCAGTGCGGGGACAGGAGCAGACAACGCGAATGACGAGTGCTCCATGGAGGCGGGTGGGCAGCCGGTGATGGCGGAGATGTTGTGGTGGAAGAAGAGGGTGGTGGCCAAGTCATGGATTTGGGTTGCAAGTGTCAGCTTCGGCCGAAGGCGGCCGATGGCATTCGTGTGGTGATTCGGGGCTTGACTTCTATGTGGCCATTGTTAGGCAACAATATCAGGACCGTGTGCATGAGTGTCTATGAAGTTGGCGAGGAGGCCGGCATGGGAGTTGGGCCAGTGAAAGTATAGTGTCTGATGATATGTGTGATTCCTGATGGTAGCTAGAGGCCTTGCTTGACTTCTCTGCCATCTTGGTGAAGTGGCTTGGTTGCTAAAACCTACGACGTGAGCAAATCTTGGGGATGGCGGTCGGCTAGGCGATGACCAGAGGTAGTTGCTCATGCTTTCAGCTTGGTAGCTTGCAGTGGACTGCAGTGACTAGCCTTGCATGGCAAGGGTTAGTCTGATGCGGGACAACATCGACAGGCGGAGCAAGCGGAGGCAATGGCATGATGGCTACATGGCTTGCAGCGGATCATGGCAGTTAGCCCTGCACGGCAGCGGTTGACTCAGTGTGGTACATCATCGGTAATGATGGCGTAGGCGGTGACAATGGTGTGTCTTCACATCACATTGTCGTCCTTGTTGTTGTTGCATTGTGGTGGGTAGTGTTACACGGTGCATGTTGAGGTCTCAATCCAACTAACCGTCATCGATAGTTGAGCTAGTTGCTTCTTGTTGAGTGTTGCTGTTGTTGTTGTTGTTGTTGTTGTTGTTGTTGTTGTTGTTGTTGAGTGTTGTTGTTTTCGTTGCTCTGTTGTACTGCCCAGACTGGGTTATTCTTCTTTTTAATATAATCAACAGCTCTCCTACCTGATTTTTTTTTTCAAAAAGAAACCTCGGGTGATATTGAACAAAGAATGAAATTTAGGGCTGTAAAATCTTGATACATAAAATACTAAATCACCTAGTAGTTGGGAAAAAAGCGAAGGTGAAATCATGCTTTAGAACATCATAGCTTTGTTAGCTGGTGTAACTAGAAACATGAGTTGTGTAGTCAAACTTTAAAATCCCTATATAACCTTGCCTCTTCTAGGTACTGATACATATTCTCTAGCTATTGGGACCTTGCTCTTCCAATAGGCAGGCACCCCACTATTATGAACTCTATTTTGGATACTTATTACTTGCTTCATTATGAGTCATGCACTTCATTTGAATATGATTAACAACTTAATATTGGTCCATTAACTTAGAACTACTCATCCATTAATTAGAGCCTTTCACTTAATCCACGAGAAGGGTACGTTTAAATGCTATGCTTAGTTGTTACTTACAATAGAAGACAAGTTTGAGAAGGGAACTCACTCTCACCAGTGCAGGAGCTTCACCGGGATAATTAATTACTTAAAAACTCATGAGGGTATTAACTTGATCTATAGTTGTGCAAATATGACTAAGGACCAACCCCAACTGAAATATAATTATGATGATCAATTTGGCAATCTCTACTCTTGCGAGGGGTAAGGTCACTGTGAGTGTGGGATCTCAAGTGACGTAGCTCGCGGAGCAACTAAAGACCGTTCATTAGGATACGTGGACTGAGTAACCACCCGTACAGACCACATGTCAAATATGGGTGCGACAAGCCAAGCAACTAGTTGCGACCGTTTTGTTCGTGACCTTGGCAAGAAGGTGGAGCCGGTTAGATGGTGGTAGCATTAACTAGGCACCAGTCTAACCCCTCATGAACATCTTGGCCGGATTAGGGAAAGGTTAGAGACGTGAGGCAACCCTTACTCAGGCACGAGTATGGTGGTTCCTCTCGTTCTCTGTGTGGGTATACTTGTACCCTCTGCGTAGAGTTTGAAAGCCTGAAGTCCATCGAGACGGAACAAGTTGTTCCTTCTTCTATACCCATTGTAGTGTTGATGATGAAACTTGATTAAGAGATGAATTATAATATTGATCACCTTTATTATATTACTCAGTACTATTTGTTAAGAACTAATAATTGCTAATTAATTTAACTATGAACATGAGCATGTCATTCTTTTAATGAACCTTATGCTTTTATGCAAATGAACAATGCCTATTAACCCCTCTTGCATCCACCAAATATTTATATATTGGAATTAAGTCCTACGAGTACGCAATGTACTCACGAAGCTGCCGTTAAGTTATTTTGTAGGTAAAGGACATTGGCGGCCATCTCACCCCGTCGTTGGTGGCAAGGTGGGTGAATGGCAGGAGCTGTCCAAGCTACGGTGGTGACGTCTATGGGCAAGGCGACCACCGGTTACTAGTTAAATAATTGATGCGCAACATAGATATGTTATGGTAAGAGAGTCGTTTGGTTCTCACTACATTTAAGTCCTATGTTGTATAATTAATTCATAATATTCAACAAGACTTGTAATATATGTTTTCTACTGAGTTATGTGCTTCGATGATGAGATGTAATCTTGATTTGTGGAGGCTATTGTGGTATGATACTCAATCAGGGTCCTAGTAGTGGAGATGTATTGTATCTCCAGGGGAGTCACCGATGTTGGTTTGCTTAAATTGAGTTGGTCAAGTAGATGACACTCGACTTAGGTAAACTAACATGGCGGGTCCCTAACAATTGGCACCATGCCAAGCCCTCACTAGAGCGCCACAAGAACCTACCCAAAGTGAGGGTAACTTAATGACACGAGCAATCCACTAGAGTTACCTTTTGACTCTCCACCGGGGAAAGTATAAGATCCCTCACAATCACCGAGAGATGGCCACAAACAATCACCAACTCATGCCAATGCTCCTCCGTTGCTCCAAGTCATCTAGGTGGTGGAAACCACCAAAAGTAACAAGAAATCTACAGCCGCAACAATCCCCAAGTGTCACTAGATGCAATCTCTCAAGCAAATGCACTAGGAATCACTCCCAATCTCACTATGATGATGAATCAATGATGGATATGAGTGGGAGGAGTTTGCTTAGGCTCACAAGGATGTATCACTAATGAAATTGTACAAGCAAGTGAGCCCAAGCCGGTCAAGCTCTATTTATAGAACCCCCAAAAAGTTCCAACCATTATGCCCTCGGGGAGGGTCCGGACCCAGGTCCGGACCATGAATAGTGAGGGTTCGGACCCTCACGGCCAACCACAAAGCGCCATGAGTCCCAGTCAAAATGGTCACATGACCGTTGCCTCCAACGGTCATATGTGCACGCACACAACACCTCCAGACCGGACTCAGACAACAGAGTCTGGACCTTCACGCCACCAGAGTCTGAACGTGTCCAGTAAGCATCCAGAGAGGACTTTTCCCTCTAGACCCAGTTCGCTTGCGCCATCCGAACCACGCATAGTGCGGGTCCGGAACACCTCCTTGTGCCATGTCGCCTCCAAGCTCTAATGCACCATAGTAGGACCCGCACACCTGAGTCCGGACTCGCTGTGCCCCTGAGTCCGGAGTAGACGCACCGCTGTGCTCCTCTCGGCCTCCACTTCTCGGCCCAACTGGGCCCACAGGAGATGGTCCAGAACCCCTGCAAAGCAGGGTCCAGAGCACCTGCAGCTGCCCGATGGCTAGGGTATGAGTATGGACTGGACTCTCCCCTGGGTCCGAACCCCCTACGACAGCTGGGTCCGGTCCCTAGCCATCTCTCCTTTTCTTTTTCTAACACTTCAACCACTTCACCCTTGCTTTCAAGTTGCTAACCACAGTGTGTATCACTCATGTGCACGTGTGTTAGCATTTTTGAAAGCCTTTTTCAAGGGTCAATTGTTAGCACACTAGGTCTCTAATGCATATGCAATTATGACTTCACCTAGTGGCACTCGATAACCGCTTAGCCAAAGATTTCCCCTCTTAATAGTATGGCAATCGATCCTAAATACACTCACACCCTCTATGGTGTCTTGAGTGCCAAAACAAAAAACTTATTTGTCGACAGAATATCATCAGCAGTCCTTCGAGGGGTATCCCACGAAGGTAGATTGATCGGTAGTGGTGCGCGTAATCAAGAATAAGAAGGCAACAGAGACACAAGAGTTAGACAGGTTTGGGCCATCCGCACGGCGTAATACCCTACTCATGTGGTCTGTTGGTTTGTATTGGCTGTCGTATGATATTGCGTGTGTTTTGAGGGGGTCCCCCACCCGCCTTATATAGCCGGGGGGTAGGGTTACAAGTCGGTTAGATCTAGAAGATAATCGATAAGTAATAACAGATTACAGGAATCATGGGATCGAACATATCCTAACAGATCTTGTAGCATCTTTAGGATATCACCCTTGATGTCTTGCGGTACACGCCAAGCAGTACCGTGCATCGTAAGTCTTCATCTTATGGGCTGGACCGCCCCTGGCAGCGCAGCCCATGTAGTCTGTCGTGGGTATCCGGGGTCGTACCCCCCACAGCTAGTCCCCGAGCACCTTGTATCCACGGTGTAACACCGTCTTGAGCTTGTTCGAGCAGGTGTAAACAAAGCCAAGCAGTCAGACTCATAGTCCGACCACTCTAATGAGTCACCAAGCAGTTGTGGACCATAACCGACCAGCTTAACTGTTCGACCGAGCACGGGCTTACCCAAGTAAGGATTGCTAGAAGGATGTAAGGAGCTCAAGTTCAAAATCGAAAATTTCCTCACAATGGACCAAGTGTGCCCACTTAGAGTTTGACCACGAGAAAGGGAGATAATCTTCTTCAACTTTAGGAGGCACAGAGTCTTCCAGATTAAAGAAAAACACCCACCACAAGGTGAAGTATGCCCACTTAGTCCCCAAGCCTGATAGTAGGTGATGTGGTCACGTGGTGCTAGGGTCCAGAAAGTAGAAGAAAGGCAAAAGACCAGCCAAGCAGGCAACCAGTACACGGGTTGAGCCCTGAAATGAAAAGCGCACATTCACCGCAAGGTGAAGTGTGCCCACTTAGTCCCCGAGCCTGACAGCAGGTGACGTGGTCACGTGGTGCCAGGGTCAGAAACAACAGTAACCAAAAAAGTCCCCAGTATGATGAGAAACCGAATCATAATGATGACGTAGTCCCTGAGCCACAAGTGAAAATCTCGGATAAATCACGAAGTGCCAATTACTCAAATCATGGAGAAAAAACCAGAGCAATGACTGTACAGTAGAAATTACTAAGCCTTGATGGTATTGCAGAGAGGTCGGTGAATATTCGAAGTGCAGTTCTGTCGGTGTAGAATGCGACCAACTAGTAAATATTTGTAGTTTTCCCATACGTTGTGATCGGAGGTGGCCTAGCACTCAATGACACAGGGTTTATACTGGTTCAGGCAACGTGCCCTACGTCCAGTTTGGGTCGGTCAGTGACTTTATTCCTGAGCCCGGGTGCTCGAAGTTTGAAGTGGGGTTACAAACGAGAAGGAGAAAGATGGGGTGTACAGGAGGTCTGGTCGGCTCCGGTCGGAAGGGCCAAGAGCGATAGGAGCTATGCTATGAGCTAAGTGTTCAAGCGTGTGCTTGGGGTACGAACCCGGTGGTTCTGTGGTTGTGAGCTGATGAACTCAATCGATGTTGGTTTTCTCAAAAAGGACTAAAGAAGCTCTCCCCTTTGTTGGAGGAAGCCATCCCCTTTTTATAGATAAAAGGGATGGCTTTACAAGTGAGAGGGTGTGGGTACGTATGCTACTGGGCTCTGTCGCCCATGCCGGCGGGTACAAGATAATGGTAGGCGCCTACAACACTGTTGGTCGTCACTGTAGAGTGTTAGATGCACGTGGGAGGTTGTGTTGCCTTCTTTATGAATGGTAGACGTCAGTACCTGTAAATACTGTTTTATGCCTAGAGGCATGTGAGGAGTGTGACCACGTTCACCTGGTATGATAAATCTCGGCGCCCACAACACTATCGATGCCCAGAGGCACGTGGGGGCCTTACCGTATGGGAGTTAACGGCGTCTACAATACTGTAGAGGTAAAAGCCAGCGTCTACAATACTGTTTGTCAGGGCGGTTGTAGAGTACTGTTCCTGCAGGCGTATAGGGTATGGTCTCTGGTATCATGGTTTGACTTACGCACCCTGGCTTGCTTTCTCCGTTCGTCCCTGGCTCCTTTCGAGCGAGCGCCCCGGTCGGATGGCCCCAGTCAGCCCCGGTCACGAGAGTCGGAGAAGAGCGGTGAGCAGGGTTTCTACGCACCCGATCGGAGACGTGGGGTTAGAGTCAGAAGTAGCACTTGGGCCAGGCCTTCCGACCGGAGAGGCCGTCCGAGGGTGGCTGGAGTCCGAAGCGAGTGCTCCGGTCGGAGAGGTGGGCCGAAGTAGTCGATGAGCGGGCATCGTTCTTCTTCGGTCAGACCTTCCGATTGGTGGCTGGACCGCTCTTCCGACTGTTGTTTTTAGACTCTTGGGCCGGCCCATGAGTTGTGTGTTGCCTGCTTGGGCCGAGCCTTGGCGTGGAAGCCGGTCCCCGAGGGACCCTGGGTTTATGAACCCGACAAGTTCCAAGTTGCATCGAAAAATAGGTGATATGGGCCGCAGTTGCGTGGAATCCCAAATAACGGCCCAGCATGCCACTTTGGGGAATTCGGAAGGGCGTAAATTAGCATGGTTCGGTTTCCCAAAAACCCTTAAATGCGAAAAGTTGAGAGGGTGTCTTTATAACTGCATCGCCGCACTCTGCGCTCCCACCTTTGCCACTCCGCCACTTCATCTTCCTCCTTGCCCTCACGTTCCCCCATTCGCATTCATACGCACTCCAGATCTGAGGGATGGCGCCAAAGATGGGAGGTGGTAATGAAGAAGGCGGCCGCCGGGGCGAGCCATGACAAGGAATGGGTACAATCACTCATGGGGGAGATGGAGCTCAACGAGATGGTGGAGGCGGCATAGACAAGTTCTTGAATGGGGCCATTGAGGAATGCACTCTTCACGTCCATTTGATATAGCTTGAAATTGTGATGAGCGGCATAGGCAAGAAGCATTCGAATTGCTTCAAGTCTTGACATCGGTGCATATGTTTCCTCAAAGTCCAAGCCCTCTACTTGAGTGAAACCTTGAGCAACCAACCTTGTCTTGTTCCTTGTCACCACTCTATTCTCATCTTACTTGTTGCGGAAGACCCACTTGGTACCAATGACATTGGTATTGGGTCGTTCCACCAAAGTCCACACTTGGTTTCTTTCGAAGTTATTGAGCTCTTCTTGCATGGCCATCACCCAATCTAGGTCTCCAAGTGCTTGTTCTACCTTAAGAGGCTCCAAAGAGGAAACAAATGAGTAATATTGACAAAAGTTTGCTAAATATGAATGAGTTGTTACCCCTTTTCGAAGACTCCCAAGGATGTTATCAATGGGATGATCTCGTTGTATTATTTGCCTTAGCCTTGGATGATCAATGGCCTCTCATTCATCTTCTGGATCTTCATCATCATCTTGCTCAAATATGGGTTGTAGGTTTTTTCCACAAGCTGGAGTCGAATCAGCTGCTGCTGACTATGTAGGTGCAGCACTGCTGCCCTCAAGTGCGGCACTATCGCGCTCTGGAGTTGCAGCAGGTGTTTGCTATAGTGTAGCATCAGGTACGTCAGCAGAAATTGGTGCAGCAGCAACTTGAGGAAACACCACTTCAGTGACTTCATCTTCTTGTGGTCTAATATCACCAATGGCCAATTGCTTGATTACTTCACATGGTGGATCCTCCTTTCCTACAACACTTGAATCAACTTGCTCTACTTGAGAGCCGTTAGATTCATCAAATGTCACATGCAACCTTAACTCTCTCGGAGGTTTTGTTGAAGACATGGTAGGCATGCTCATTTGAACCATAACCAAGAAAAAAACCTTCATCAACTTTAGGTGCAAACTTAGAGATTTTGGGTTTCTTGTTAAGTATGAAACACTCGCACCCAAACACTCTAAAGTAAGACACCTTAGACTTGTTACCGGTTAGAAGCTCATATGAAGTTTTCTTCAATTTTGTATGTAGGTAGAGGCGATTGATGGCATGGCAAGTGGTGTTGCGGCGTCACACCAAAAGATGTCCGGTGTCTTGTACTCATCTAGCATTGTCCTTGCCTTGTCAATGAGTGTACTGTTATTCCTCTCTACTACACTATTTTGTTGAGGGGTGTATGGAGTTGAAAACTCATGCTTGATGCCCTCTTCATCAAGAAACTCCTCAACTTGGGTGTTCTTGAATTTGGTCCCATTGTCGCTTCTCATTTTCTTGATGGGGAGACCGAACTCCTTTTAAGCTCTTCTAACAAAAGTCTTCATTTTGTTTCTAACTTGATACTTATCAAACAAGAAAAATACCCAAGTGAAACGGAAATAATCATCAACAATAACAAGACCATATTTGTTACCCCTGATACTTAGGTAGGCGACTGGTCTAAAGAGATCCATGTGTATGAGCTCCAATGGTTGCGTCGTGGTCATGATGCTCTTTGGTGGGTGAGATACGCCGACTTGTTTTCCGGCTTGACAAGCGCTACATATCCTATCTTTCTCAAAGTGAACATTTGTTAGCCCAAGGATGTGTTCGTCCTTTTGAAGTTTGGCCAAGTTTCTCATCCCAACATGGGCTAGTCAGCGATGTCAAAACCACCCCATGCTAGATTTTGCCACTAAACAAGTCTTAAGATTAGCTTTACTTTTGTTGAAATCAACTAGGTAAAGCTTTTTTTTTAAATAACCTGTAAAGACAATAGAGGAATCCTCCCTTCTAAAGACTTCCACACCCTTATCCGTAAAGAGACAATTGAAGCCCATCTCGCATAATTGAGAGACGGACAACAAATTGTAACCTAACGAATCAACATGTAAAACATTTGTAATTGAATGCTCAAGGGTTATAGCAACTTTATCGAGACCAATCACATCCCCCTTAGAGTTGTCTCCAAAGAGAATACTTTCATTTGAGTCTATCTTTAGGGTATATGATGAGAACATACTCCTTACTTCGGTCATATGATTTGTACATCCACTATCAAGCACCCAACTTGACCCACCAGAGGAGTATGCCTACAAAATAGATTTAGTTGCTTGATTCAGGTCCCCGATTAGACTTGGGGCCTTGCATGTTAGTCACAAGTATAGGGGACCATGATGCCTAAGAGGGGGGGTGAATTAGGCAACTTAAAATTCTAACTCTAAACTATGGCCTCTTCCTCTAATCTTAGCAAAACCTATGCAAAAGATAAACTATCTAATGTGCAACTACGATTTTGCTAGTGTGTTGCTATCTCTACCATAAAAGGAGTTATGTAAACAATGTAAATGCGAGGAAGCTAAAGAGTCAAGCTTTGTCGAGGTGGTTGAAACATTGGTTGATAGGCATACTTGTTCATAGTGCCCCACACTGATTCCTTTGGCTTCTGCTGAACCTGTTTCTGCTGGGACACCTTCTTCTTGGGCTTAGTTTGATCAGGAGCAGAATTAGTAGCCTTCCCATTTTTGTAGGAAGCGGCACAGCCGGCCTTCACTGTGGCACTGCCGTTGTCTGTGTAGGCTGATCTGTACCAACTCTTTCTTTTCTCTCAAACTTGACACACTCATAGCCATTTATGATCTTTCTTCTATTTGTCTTGGTCCTGCTGTGTGTCCAAGCCCATGCTTGATTGAGGGGTGTCTCCCTTGCTTGAATTGAGGCACTTTTGAATCATTTACCTTCTTGTCACTTACTTGAGCCTTACCACTCAATCAGCCCTTGCCAATAATCTCATTGAGTCTAGCAATTTATTTTCTCATTGCCTCCATGTTTGCAAGGTTAGTGGAATAAGCATTCAAATCAATATTATAATATTTTCCACAACCTTGACTAGTGGAAGAGTAGAGGCATCCTTTGTATTAGAGGGATGTGAGTTGCTATCCCAAAGAGTGTTATATTGCATCTCAAGTTCTTTGTTCTTTTCATCTAAGTCATAATACTTTTTTTGAGAGCAATATTTTCTTTCTTTGTGATAGCATGGTCCCCTTGTTCTTTGGCCAAGACCTTGCGTAAGGATTCCACCTCACTTCTCTATAATGCAAGAGCTTCCTTGCTAGCAATGTAGAAATCCTCTTGTTGGATAAGAGTTTTCTCTCTAGATTCTATCTCGGCTTGGACACTCTCTAAGTCCTCCATTAGTTTAGTGATGAATAGTTTGGTCTTTCCATCTAAGTTCTTAGTTAATTTATCAATTTCTTCATCACTAGATTCATCATCACTAGAGCTATCACTAATATCACTACTAGAGATATCACTAGGAGGTGGAGGTGGAGGAGCTTTGGCCTTGGATTTAGATTTTACCTTCTCACCCTTTGCCATAAGACAAATGTGAGGGGAGTAGTAGTCATCATCGGACATGTTGATGAAGAAGATGGCTCATGGATAGCAATGGTTGTAACTTTCTCATCTTCTTCACTTGAGCTTTCAATATATGAATCTCATTCATGCCCAATATAAGCTTCTCCCATGTTTTTCTTGCTCTTTCTTTGGTCGGCCTTGTCCTCCTTCTCTTTCTTATACTTGTTCTCCTTGATCTCATGTGGGAACTTAGCAATGAAGTGATCAGTGCTTCCACAATTGTAGCATGTCCTCTTCTTTTTGTTTGGAAACTTCCTCTTTACTAACTTGTACCCTTGCTTCTTCAACCCTTTGTGAAACCTCCTCATAAAGAGAGCAACATCATCCACTTTCTCATATTGGTCATCATCATATTCACTCTCACTAGAGGATGAGGTGGTCTCTACTCTTTCTTAAACTTGCTTGATTGCTCTGGGCTTGCTAATTGAAGCTTGCTTGTTGGTCTTGGATTTGCTAGTAGAGCCTTACTTGCTTGATTTGTTGGCCTTGAGAGCTACATCCTTGTTGATCTTGATACCTTCTAGCTTTGCTTGTAATTCTCCAAGCTTCTTCCTCTCATTTGCTTCTTCTCTTTGCATGTCAAAGGTCAAGATCCTCCCAAGTATATCATTTGGTGTGAAGTACTCAAACTTCTTCTTGTCTCTAATTAGAGTTATTAAGGTCTTATTTTTTGGTGAATAAGCTTCCAACATGATCTTGACAACTTTGTGATCATCTAGCTCATCACAACCATAACCTCTAATTTTGCCCACCATGGTCATCAACCTAACAAACATCTCTTGTGGCCCTTCTCCATCCAAGATAACAAATCAGTTGAGCTTGGACATTAACAAATTAATTCTTGCCTTTCTCACTTTGTCAACTCCTTCATGTGCAAGATGCAAAGTATCCCAAATTTGCTTGGCAACATCCATACCAATCACTCTATTGTACTCATCACCATCCAAGGCACTAAGTAGCACACTAGTAGCTTGACCGTTGAGGTGGATGATTCTCATTTCTTCCATGGTTAGATTCTTGGGATCAACCGGTGGCTCAAATCCATTGCAAACAACATCCCAAATATCGGGATGAAGGCCTATAAGATAGGCTCTCATCAAGTGCTTCCACTTGGCAAAGTTAGTCACATCGAAATGAGGTAACTTGCCCGCGGGCACATTGATGAAAGACTTGTGATCATGGTTAGTCATAGACATAGAAGAATAGTTAAATGATACGATGGCATATTTGTTGTCGTCATTCTTCTTGCCCTTTCCTTTCTTGCTATGCACTTGGTAGGACTCATCATCATCACCATCTTCGGAGCTACTAGATAGCTCACTTGAAAATGCATTGGAGGCTTTTGCTTCTTGTTCCTTCTTCTTTCTTGCTTCTCTTATTTTTTTCTTCTAGATTCTCTCTTGAGTCTTCTTTCTTCTTTTCTTGCTTTCTTCTCTTCTAACCGCTGCTACTCCTTCTTCTTCTTCTTCTCTTTAGCTTCTCTTTTCTCTTTTCTAGCTGCCTTCTTCTTCTTCTTCTTTCTTCTTCATTTTGAGCTTTTTCGGCATTGGTTGCCTCTAGCTGTGGGAGCGTAGAGTTGCTCGCTGTAGAGGCGCTAAGCTCACTGCTGTCGGTGTCATGCAACTTAACGTCCTCCGGATCGACATTGATGCATTTCACAACACCGGATCCTCCCCCGGGCTTATACCTCACGCGGTGAAGCGCACATGAGGTAACCTTGCTCTGATACCACTTGTAGGATCTCTGGTACGCCTAGAGGGGGGTGAATAGGCCTATAAAAATTTAACTCAAACCGAAGTCAAATTCACCAGCGGCACTGCCGCTCTATGAGCGCGGCACTGCAACACCTGCAGGAGAGATTAGTTCATAGTTCAAAATCTACCCAATGAAATTTAGACCGGATAAATTTCTTAGCTTCTCGCAGGGTAGTAGATCACAGATTGGCAGCTGAAAGCGGTGGGAACACCACACACAAGTAGATCGGCCTCAATCCTAGAAATCACCTAAACAACAACAAGAACACAAGTGTAGCAACACAAGCACAAGATGACACAAGGATTTATCCCGTAGTTTAGCTCGCCACCAAGGCTTGCCTAAGTCCACGTTGTTTAGGTATACTACTAAGGTTTAGAGCTTTGCTACCCTACCTCGTTCTCAAGTCAAGAGAGTGAACTCTTGAGATGAGGGGTGATTATAATCGCTGCAAGAGATGGTTACAGACCTCCTAGGGCTGCCATACAAGTTAGCAAGCTCCACGGGCGACGCTCTAGCCGGCTAGGAACCAAGCTCCAAGAGTAACAAACACAACCGTTGGCTAAAATGTTAATCAAGTGCTCTTTTGAGTTTGGGAATCAATGGAGCTGCTCTCAAATCAAGTTGGAACCTTTTTCCCTCAAGTATTGATAGGAAAATCAATGGATTTGCTTGGGGGCTTGAGGTCAACAATGGAGTGAGAAAGAGAGAGCTCCTGCCCTGTTTTGGGCGTGCTAAAGTGAGAAAGAAGAGAGCTAGTTACCGTTGGAGAGGAAGGGGAAGGTATATACCCCCCATCCCCCAACGATCACTTGAATCGCAAATAGCCGTTGGGACGAAAAGGAAAAGGTATATATACCCCTAGCCCCCAACGGACACCGCACCCAAGGGGCCGGGTGAGACTAAGCCTGCGGCCTCGAGGTCGGGCGAGACGGAGCTCGCACCCAAGGGGTCGGGCGAGATGGAGCTCGCACCCAATGGGTCGGGAGAGACGGATCCCGCGACCTTGGGGTCAGGCGAGCCGGAGCCCACGACCAAGGGGTCGGGTGAGATGGAGCTCGCACCCAAGGGGTTGGGCGAGCCGGATCCAGCGGCCTTGGGGTCGGACGGGTCGGATCCTACACCACGCAAGACAACAAGGGTAATAGTAAAATGTAGACTGTCTTGGCTGTGAATCTGAGGATGCTTGTGGTTGTTTGAGCACTTGATATCACATTTAGCTTAAGCATTGTGTCCCCCTTTATAGTATGATTTTTCCTATACTCAAATTCAAGATATAAAAGAATCTTAAACCTCTTTTGAGTTTGAAGCCATTTATATTTGTAATTGGGAGACTCCTCTGTTTCATGTAGCATCCTCGAATAAAAATTCCCTGCTTGTCATCTCGATAAATCTCATTAGTTCTCTAATTGCGTGGTCATTATCACCAAAACCCACAATTAAGGCTTGATTGCACTTTCACTTAGTAATATCCCTTATGTGTAGATATAAAGATGACCTTAGCCATGACTACTAGGTGTAATTGCACTAATTAATGTATGTTTTAACTTGTAATTAAGAATGACTTAGGAATTATTCCTCTAATATTCTACTTAACCATGCTAATATCATAGAAATGAGTACTCTGAGTGATTTATCATTAATCCATACTTATCATATACATAATTCATCCTATGACTTACCCCTATTATGAGTAGAATATTGGTTATGGTTTACTTCTCCATCAATAGCATAAAATATCAATACATGTTCATGTCAGACCTTCTCTGTGGTAAAAATATAAATAACGATACGTGGAATACTCCCGGGTGAAGTGCTACAATGGTATAATTATCTGTATGCTTACAGATTCCTTTTATTTATATATATTCTTTCTAGTCACATGAAATATTAAAGTACTTCTTAGTGTCATTCTAGAATTGACACTAGGTTTTACCAACAAGCATTTCTGGCACCAACACTAGAGATGGCAACCTAGTAAAAGATGCTAAGGAATGTAAACAACATAGGGTGACTACTTAAAACAAGTGACACATTAATAAATACCAACAATACTTAACTTGGCACGGGTGCTGGCATTTTCCTGAATTTATTCCAGGATTTAACGATGATATGCTTTCAGTGGTCGGCGATATCCCCGTCGACAGCGAGGTGCCTGTGGTAACTTCGTGAATCTTGAGATCTGTCGGCTCAGTCATTCGGAGGTGCCCACACGGTAGGGTTAACGTACATGTGTTCATAAGGTTTACGTGCGTATGCTCATAGGGTGAGTGTGCGTGCGTAGGCGATGTTCCTATCGGCAGCGAGGTGCCTGTGGTGACTTTGTGAATCTTGAGATCTGTCGGCTCAGTCCTTCGGAGGTGCTCATAGGGGTAGGTTTTACGTACGTGTGTTCATAGGGGTGAGTGTGCGTGCGGGTTATCGGTGTCTACTTTGTAATGTGTAATTAAAAAAATCTATTTGTATGATTTATTATCTCTTTAAGAGGTTTGGTTAAAATTCTCAGATGATAATATTGATAATTGAACTAAAGTCACAGCAACATGCAAAGCCACTGACCTCCAACTAATGAGACACATCACTACATAGCTTATAAGGGCGTGGCGAAGCGTGCCTGCCTTTCTAGTGACCTTATAATCCAAACGATAACCGACTTGAACTAATCTTGCCTGCCCCAAAAACCACTCCACCCCGCTCCATTTAGACCTTTGATATGATTATATATGTAGTGCTTATAAAAGATAAAGGACTTTGGCTCTAAGGCTATCCGCAGACTTTGCATGCCTCACACTGCATGCACATGCATGCACACACGCTGCTAGCGCCTATCTCTAGTGTAGCAGCAGCGATGTGGCGACTTGACACTGTGAAAGCGCTATTTCCAGAGTAGCACTGTGCACACGCCAAACACTGTGTAGCGAGAGAGAGAGAGTAGGTGAGAGAGAAAGGGGAGAGAGGGGAATAAAATATGGAATAGTGGGTATAGAGTATGTGATAGAGATAACATGGGTGCGGAAGAAATGGATATAGAGTAGAGAATCTCGATGACTAGGATATAATATTTCTTTTTAGAAATAGAAATAGAGGTCCACGAGTGCAAATAGCCTAAGGCGGAGCCTAAAATTTTACTACCTTCTAACGACATTACCACAACTATGCCACGATTTGTACCTTCTAATGACATTACCGCAACCATAAGTTTTTTTACCGTCCCAAAACATGTACACAGAAGAGTCAACCGAGTCAACCAATTAACACAGCCATTAGCAAAATCTTTTATTTATTAGTCATTAAGTAATCCATTCAAAACTTCAATGGCACCATCAACTCTACAGTATTGTATAATCCCCAGAACATAAGCTAAATTTGTCACCATAACGGCCAAAGTTGCCAACAATAACGGCCAAAGTTGTCAGCCATTAATAACCAAAGTATAATCCCCAGATCATAAGCTAAATTTGCTGCAGTACCAAGATCCAACCGACTAGACATCAATCGGCTTGCAAAAATGATTTAGAACTAACTCGGGGATACCACCTTCGCGCAGGCCTTCTCATCAGTCATCTTGCTCATCAGCAGCGCGTCCTTCATACGCACAATCTCATGAAAAGTTGGGCGATTGTTCTTCCCTACTTTCTTCTTTTCGAGAACAGTTTCCGAGATCTAAATCCTTGTGGCCTTAATGTCATTCAAATATTTCATCTTTAAATTACGCAATTGCAACTAAGATTTGTTGAACATCAAATCAATCTCCATATATGTAAACTAGCACCCCACAAGAATCTGCAACTTCTCCTACTGACTTGGAATTCTCTAGGCGTTTGGCATGAGCAGAACTTTATGTAGGAGCAGATCTGTATACGGAAGGAAACTTGCATGTGCACTTGAAAAATTATTTGTCCCGTGTGAATCAATGGACAAAGGGAGATTTGACTAAATATTAGATAGACTAAAAAGCTTTTCCGCTAGCCCAAAACCGTAAATCCCACTACCTCCGTTAGAGCATCTCCTAAATCAATGAGTATTAGAAGTGGCTAAAAAAAGTTGGGCGCCTATTGATTGGGCTTCTTTAACAGTTTCTACAATCTAACTCCTAAAGTATAAAAAGCAATTTTACATCAGAAATCATAAACTATTTTTAAGCCACCGAACCACTTTTATACTTTTTTTTCTCTTGTATATTTGCATTATGAACCCCGTTCCGCTTCTTATTGTTCTCCACATCCTTCCACCTCCAGATTGGTCGGTCGATACGCGTACATATATTTCCGCACGATGGAGTCGGGTTTTTTAAGTGCGGGAACATTGGGAGTTGAGATAGAGAGTCGTTGGAGAGCATTTTTTTTCAATCTTACCGGAAAAATTAAGAATGGGAGTGGATTTGAAAACTCTTGAAGATGCTCTTAGTTTTTGCACAGGTTTAGGATTATTAGCCAGTTTTGGAGGGGGTTTATATGGGCTTTTTTTAAGGCAAGCTTGAAAATTATCCTTTTTTTTTACTAAAACTATCCTATTTTCAAAGACGACCCCAATAGAAAAGAAACGAGCGTGCAACCGATTAAAAACACCCGTGTCGTGGGTTATACAGATCATTTCTTAAACATTGATTACCGTCCTCCCCTCGTAGGAACCCCACACAGCTACAGAAACAAGCAGCCATAGCCCATAGGATGTCAACCACAAAGCCCATATTTATGCTACGTCCATCATATCCCCTCTATTTTGCTCGGCTACATGAGTGATTGTTCTTCTTCGCTCATTTCTGAAGATTTTGTTGGTTCTTTTCTTTCCACACCTTTCACATTATGTAAAATGGTGAGCCGTTAAAAACTCTACGTTTTTCCTTTCGGAGGTATTTCGTGGCCTTGTCCCACCACAGGTCAGGATGATGCTACACCGAAATTTATCGGTTGGATGCGCTGGGATGTCAAACATCTTCATTCAGGTTGATTGACTAATGACCACTACATCTATATATATAAACATATAAGATTCTTTTACTTATCTGATCTATTTGTAGTGCTTAGATAGGCGTTCGCTCGCTTGGTTTCGCTTTTTTAAGCTTTATAAAAACAGCGGATGGTTGAAACTGTAATAAAGATTGGTTATGTGTAAACCTCTTAAAAAGACCGGAATAAAAAATCATTTTTATTAAAAAATTTGTGCCACGATTCTGAGAGCCAGCCTTGTTGAAAAGAGAGGGCTTCTCTCATCCTCTCTATAAGATCTCACTGATTTGGCTATTTATGATGCGGCTGATGCGCGACTTTTGTATATGCCTCCACACATGCATGCCAAAAGCCCAAGAGAAATCGCGAAGTAAAACAGATGGCAAAGATGCCAACACGATAGCGGCAGCAAGAACAATGATGAATGGAACATTTTGGATCAACCACCAACCGCACTAGCTGGAGCCGGGAACACACTGCTACTTTCTCCAACAGAATCCAAAACAAGTTCACGACGGCGGATGCAGATAATATTCCTGCAAAGCACAGAGAAGACACCAGTATATTTCTATTCCGTGGGATGGAAAACATTCTCTCACAGCACGCAGTACTATACTACATGTAACAATGCAGTCCAACTAGTGCAAATAATTGTGCCAAATAATTGACACTTTATGTAAAGCAAGTGCCAATGTATCCATTCACACACAAAAAAGGACTCACCATGACACCATATATTAAAATGATGACTTGACTTTATCTTGATTTCAAGGGGGAAAAAAACTGTCCCTTTGTATCACTTGCCAATGATCCTTTCAGTAGTGTCCCTTTGTATCACTTGCCAATGATCCTTTCAGTAGTGGATTCCATGTAGTAGGCAAGGCAAGGTACTGCAAGTCTGAATTACGACCTTTGCTGTCAACAAGCAGTCAACAACAGGTGAAATGAACCTGACACGGGTGTCAAACATCCATGACTGATGACAATAATCAGATTAGCAGCAGTGACAGCACAGCAGGGTGGAAAGGAAAACCCTGCCGTCGACGGCGATGAACAGTGTGATGAAAACAGCTGTTACCCACACACACGCACACTCCTCCAAGATAAAAGGTGGCATGGCAGCATGCATGAATCCTGATCACATGTTAAGTCAGCCTAGTAGAGGAACGAATATACGTAGCTCCGTGACCGTGAATGAACCAGCAGTAGTAGACAAAAAGGGGGCCAAAACTTTAACAGGCAGTTCCTATCAAGACGGCGACTTGTAGGCAGAAAAACGAAGCCCAGGAGGAGCACGCTCCCACTAGCGGCGAGCCGATCATCGCACGCTCGGCCTCCATTGACCGAGACCTCCGCTCCCACTTAAAAAAAATAGACAATGCAAGCTATCACCCCCCACCACTCGGCATCGGCATCACCTTCCATCTGAACATTCTTTCAAATTTCGTCAACCATTTGCTCAGACTTGCAACACATACATCAGCAGCAGGCCTCTTTTCATTAGTCCAAACATCCACTACCAAAAGGGCGACCACCGGCCCTACCACCAAAGTGTATGGGTAGTGCACTACAGACCCAAAAGGAAATAAACAGCATGAGAGCAGGCCAGACTCTCAAGTAGTCTGGTACCTCTACCCATCACTTGCACTCATAGGCACATTGAAAGATGTACGCATGAGCATGAGCATGAGCAGAATATTGAGCTTACCATATCCTTACAACCAAAGCTGCTTTGATTTGAAACAAAATAGGGAAAGGGGAGGCTACGTCATATACCAATTTAAGGTCCTTTCCTATCTCACGGTTAGCACATTGGAACGCTCGGTATATCATACACTTCTTTGGATATATCGGTGCCTAATAGTATTAGGGGGTTCAAATGCACGCCAAGGTTGATGTTACTATACTACGAGGATGTATTGGGTTCAGGCTTCATCAGTAAGTGGCCATCCTGGGAATGTTGGGTGTCGTAGATTGCCATTGCAAGCGAGATCGGCATCATGCATAGCGCTTTGGATTGAAGGAACTGCATCGCTGCCCGATGTCTTCTTCCATCAGCTTCGCGACCTGCTTTTCTGTGCCATCAGTTGACCACTTTTCCCATATGTGCTGTGTGCTCCCACTGTCACTTGCCTCACCCTAGTTGTTCAAGCAAGATTCAGTTTAGCGTGTAAGAGCATGAATGAAGATACAAAAGAAAAATACCATGAATCTGGATATGGTTATCGTTAATCAAGAAAGCACTGACATATTATCATTCACCACTATCAGTGCATCCATGCTATGAGGGCACAAAATTGACAACATGTCTGTTTTCAAGATTGATTGCAGACCCCAGAAGGTAGGTCAGACCACAGTGAAAGCAGGCCTGGCCACATATGTTATACCAATAAAACAAAGTTGGCAATTCCTTGGTAGACGTGGAAAATATGATCGTGACTAGTCAACTCACTAGTAAACAAAGAACATTCCTTTGTGACAAACAGTAATAGATGCGGTTATTGCTGAACAAGAAAAGCCAAGAGGAACTCATGATATGAATGATTATGACGCCGTTCTGTTCTATGTAAGTGAAAGGGGTTGAATAATTTGAGGAAATGAACCACAATTTCAATCAAAATAATTTCATAAAGAGCTTCTAGTCTAAAACCATATATTCTTGTTAGTGTTACCTTAACTGAGAGTGGAATATCAGCAACCAGCTGTGCAACTGCACCAGCACCACCCAGTCTGCTCATACTCAAAACCTGAAATTTAAGTATAAAAGATACATTGGGTGTTCACTGTTGCTTATGATGTTAAAGACAACACTGCATTTAAAAAAACATACCTTTACTTGAAGCCTAAGAAACTTCACATAATCAAGGATCTCATCTAGCATGGCTGCCCTATCTGTCTGCACAGTTAGAAGCAATACATCAATCTTGTTATTCAACTTTTTTTGGATTAACAGATGGAAGCTCAATATCCAGTTGATATGGTATCATTTATCGTTCGCAATAATCGCATAATTATTCTACTGAACCAAAAGTGGTATTCCTATTATTTCAAGCAGTATGCAACATACTGTTGGTGAACACAGTTATGCACTTATGAGGGAACAACAATTATCATCTCTGCAGATAATCATGTTCATAAGACAAAAAGAACTAGATGCACTATGATAAACCCTACTGTCAGGTCATCATAAGCCTGGACCACTTGCTGAAAATTCCATGGTAGGCATTTCAAACACGCAAGTATGACATCCGGAAATATGGCATGAATTATTACCTTGTTTGTGTTGGGGACCAATTCCTGCAATGCCCTCATCCTTTCTGCAATTCTCTCTCTCCTTAGCTGCATCGGAACATATGGAGGTTTTAAAGAAAAAAAAAACTGATAAAACCCCCTATGAGAATTCACAAAGTTTCAGTGTAAAATAAAAAGTTCATCTAAAAGAAAGCATGTGGAAGTTAACACAAGTAAAAGACAAGCAACATGCCAACATGCCAGCTACTGTTCCATTACCTTTAACAAGTGGCTTAACCTTGAAACACAATCACTGGATACTTGCATAATCCTAATTACTCAGTAGAAAACAAGTTTCCAGTTTGATTATGAACTATGAAACACAATCATTGATATGCTGCAAGTAGCTCATGAGTAAATCATAGCACACTCAGTGACCCCACAGCAAGAAAACAAGTTTCCAGTTTGTTACTTATGAACTATCCAAAAGATGCGGTGATTTGACACCCAATACAATGCAACATCATGGGTGTCGTTGCTGCAAGTAGAATTAGTTCATGATGCATTTAACATTTTTTTCTTTTTTCTTTTGCTTTCCAAGGCACGCCATATGCCTGCTGTTGTTCACCACATCGTCCACCCGTGACCCCACAGCAAGATACAGTCAGCAAGATACGAAAGCAACGCCCAGCCCTTAAACACATCGGCAGTGCCTCTTGCACCGCAGCACCCGCGGCGGCGGCGTGACGAAATCGAAGAAAAATGAGTACGGGAGAGAGAGATGCGTTCGTTTCTAAGAAGAAATGGATGGATAGGGCCAAGGTACGTTGCCTTGGAAAGCAAAAGAAAAAAGAAAAAAAATGTTAAATGGAGAAAAGGAGGAGAAAACACCTGTTTTCAGCAAATTTTCAACGACGCGAATTGGATGTCAAGTTCGGATTGGGTGTCAAATATTCAATTTTCTTGATAATAGAGAAAACGAGCAGCTAAGTTGAAAAACCTCTCGTGGGCCACTACTGGCTACTACAGCAACCTCAGATTGCGCAGGCGTCTGCACTGATACGACGAAACTGCGGTCTAAATTGCAATTATTGTACATGCAAGGGTGGAGTTCGTCAGGTATTTACCCTCTCGGCGATACTGTGGGGATCGGTGGCCTGCCCCCGCCGCGCGCGCACCTTGGGCCGCGGGGCTGGCGGCTGCGGCGCCATGCCTCCCTCGCCCGGCTTCGGCTGCGCCTGGAACATCTGCGTGGAACTGGCAAGAATCAACAGCAGCCTCGAAAATTCGCAAGAGAGAGAGAAGAAGTGGAGAATAGCATTCCGCTGGGACACAAAATTGCTCCTGCGGCTGCGACCTGCTGAGGAGGTGGTCCGCGGAGGTGTGGCTGCTGCACGCCGCCGGCGCCAGCGAACACCGGCGGGAAGAGGCCGGCGAGCTGCACGGGGTCACGGTCCTGCGAAAGGCACCCACACACACTCAGTCAGGCACTCAGGGCGTGAAGCCTTTCACTTGGACGACTAGTAGCAGCAGGAGCAAGCACTCCCACGGGGCTCGGGGCTTGGGGCTTGGGGCTTGGGAGCTCACCGTCTTGGCCTCGGCGGCGGCGTCGAGGCTGAGGGCGAGGGGGAAGGGGTGGTCCCCGCCGTGGACGCCGCCGGCACCGGCGTCCGCGTGGCCCCCGGCGGCGGCGGCGGAGGCCGCGGAGGGGAAGGAGAAGAAGTGCTCGAGGAAGTCGTCCTCGGAGCCCCCGGGCGGCGGCGGCTGCCCCGCCATGGCCGGCGACGTGGGGGCGGGGCGGGGGCGGGGCGGGGCGGACGCGGACGGGGCCCACGCGTCAGGGCCCGAAGCTTCGGGCGGCTCGCGACAAGAGACACACACACACCAGGGAGTCTGGCTGGGAGCGGTTGGAGACTGTGGGCAAGTGTGAAGCTGTAGGAGAGGAGGAAGCGGAGGCTGCTGCTGGGCGTTTCTTTAGTAGAGGCCGGGGGGAGGGGAGGAGGCGAGAGGATATGGGCCGTGGGCTTTCGATGTGGGCCATATTGCTCCTGAGGTAGAAACAGTACGGAATTGGACATCGCTGAAATGGACCGGGTTCGGCTGCAGTAAGCCAGTAACGTCTGTCTGGGCTGGGGCAGTGGAGCGGCCCGTGCAGCACAACGTGACTGGCGATCAATCAATGGGATAAGATTTGCGAAAAGAAAAGGAAAATGTTTACTTTGACTCTCCCAATTATCGCAAAAGTTACCTTTTTCTCCCTAGACTAGAAAATCAGACAAACTCCTCCCTATCTTTTCAAACCGAACATATGATCTCCCTGGTTTTCTCCCTAAAATAGAAAGTATAGGGTGATTTCTTTTATTCTACTTTAAAGTACATGCTACGAGGAGTCTAACAAAATTAGATTTATAATTTTTGACAATTCTATAAATATATATTGAATTTATAAGTTTAGAACATTTACAACATTTAGGAACCAGGATGACACAACTGAACAAGGTTGATGACCTAAATGGGCGATTTGTAAGCTTAGGGACCGACATGACACAATCGGACAAGTTCGAGAACCTAAACGAGCGATTTGTGAGTTTAGGGACTGATTTGGTTGGCTTGCTCACTTGATTTGCCTTGCCGCGTCTAGCAAGGCTAGATTTTTTTAGATAGAAAATTAAGATTGGTTAACTCAAGCTGCGTCTATACCCTGTCTTAAAAAAAATTGACATGGTCAAATTTGAAATAATTTAATTTAAGAGAGATAACAATAAAGCGTGGTTAAAATTGGCTAGAATCTACCTAGAGAGAGAGAGAGAGGAAGATGTCATGCTACAAATTCAGGTTGTGAAAACAACTATTAGGAGCTTTAAAGTTTTTGTTAGAATTTGTTGTAGAACCATTCATAAACGTGTCTAGTTGAGCCAGGTATACGAGGAGTACGTCAGTCATGGAAAGGAGGAACTTTGGGGGTTACTGAGTTTCGTGGGCCCAGAACCGAATATTTGCGCGCACCCCCGGCCCCTTTTGTCCCACGGCACCATACAAGCAGAACGGCACCACCGCACAGTCTGTCTGTAATCCAGGCTTCTTTCTGCCCTGTCCCTGTGTAAACACAGTGCCACCAGGCCCAATGTCGCAGCAGCTGACCGTGGCCATGCTTGCTCCGTGTCTCAATTCTCTGAGGCGGTGATGGATCCGGGCATCCAGGTGGCCTGCCTGTCCATCCACTCGCTGGCGCAGCAGTAGAACGGAGCCACGGAGGCAACCGCTGAAACGAAACGACCAGCTGAGCCTTGAGTCGTCCTCTGAATCTGGCGACCGAAAAGACAAAAAAAAAACCAAGCTTCGTTCCTTCCTTGGATTTCCTCTCAATCACAGCACAGAGTTCATTCAGGTGGTGACAGCAAATTAAAGTGCCTGCTGCCTGTCGGTGTCAATCGTCACTTTGGCAGTAGCAACCGCGCTCGGTCGCTGCTACTACTCCTCTGTTGAAACATGCCACGATACGATACGATGATCGACAAACGCACGGGCACGGCGTCGCCGTGCGTCGCCCCTCCTGCTGCAGCTGCTTCCGTGTTGCTTCCTCTCCGATGTCCTCGTAATATAAGCAGAGGGCAAGGACCGGCGTCTGTCCATGCGCGAGTCTTTAGCAGAGAACCTCAAATCCAACCACCTGCCTGCCGATACTGATCTGTTTCTCTTGTGCTTGACGAGTGATCTTGGGGGTACAGTGGATTGGCGGTAATTCTTCAAATCAATCGTACGCAGGTTTACTTCACATTAGAATCCTCGGCAACTTGCACTGTTGGTGGAAGGTGGCGCACGCAGGGTCCAAGAGTAGCCCAAGGGCCAGGGTCGTTTGGTTCCTTGAGTATGTTGAATGGATTGATCGACACTTTTCGTTGGGTGAGGTTATTAACCTTTTTTTTTTTGTCTAATGGTGATTTTTAGTTAAACAAAAACATGAGCTTATTGTTCATTAGTGATTGTTCAGGTAATACCAATAACAAATATCTAAGTGTTGACAAGTACTCCCTCCATCAAGTCAAACTAGTTTAATTTTAACAAAGTTTATAGTGAATAGTGTTACTGTTTAATTATATCTAATAGGTTTATTGAGAGAAATAAATTTCATATTTAATTTTGTGATACTTATCTTCGTGTCGTAAATGTTGGTGCCTTTTCATATGACTTTGGTCAAACTTTAAATGACTTCTCAAAAATTAAAAATTGAATCCTTTTGTGAAGGAATGAGGTATATCTAGCGTTAAGTATTAAGTATTAATATTCCTAATTATTCCATCCATTCACAAAAGAATATATTTCTCGTGTTTCGAGAAGTCGAACAGTTTAAACTTTGACTATAATTTATATTTAAAAGTACTAACATCGATGATACAAAATAAGTATCATTAGATTAGTTATAGAATATATTTTTTATAATAAATTTATTTAGAGACATGAATTTTTATTATTATTATTTACTATTAACTTGGTTAAATTTGGCCTAGTGCTTGAATCAAAGAAAAATTATTAAACGCGCACGTGGTTGCAACAGATCGAGCCATAGATCAGACGACGGCCACAGAAGGCAGACCGCAGCGTACCTGTCCACTGGCGAAGGTGGCCCACAGGCGCCCGAGCGATTCATCCATCTCGGCCCACCAACCCCGGGTCGGGGGGCCCTTACTAATACGGCCACGACTGCATCACCCGGCCGCCACCACCTCACGCGCCCTCCCCTTTCATCCCCCGCACGGCGTCGAACACTACGCGGTCGCTCACGGAGGACTGAGGCGGCCCGCCCACCCAGTCAGCGCCACCACCACCCACACATCCGCCAATCCGCTATGGCGTTCGCGCTCAAGGCTGCCGCCACGGGGACGGCGTCGTTCTCCGCCGCGGGGCCGAGGCGGGGCGCCGCGCCGACGGGGAGGGTCTCGTTCCGCGGCGCCGCGCCCGCGCCCGCGGTCGCCGTCGGCCGCGGCGGCGGCGGCCGCCGCTGCTGTGTCGGAGGACAAGCGCAGCATCTCCGGCACCTTCGCCGAGCTCAGGGAGCAGGGGAAGGTACAGTCCTCGGCGAATCCTTCATTTTCGTTTTTTGGGGAAAACCCCCAATCACTGCGGCTTCTGATGCGCGGTTTTTTTAATCCGCGCGTATCGCGGCCGTTGCGCTGGGTGGCTTGGGTGATCCTATAGAGTAGCACGGTTTTGCGCTGGGTGAGATTGGATGGGTTGGCATAGGATAGGAGGCGTCGAGGATTGTATGCGCTGACTGACAGTGGTTACCGGATTGTGTCATGCTGTTTTTGCTTGCATTTTAATTTGGGTCATGTTAGTGTTACATTTCGGCATGTAATTCCCAATGCTGCCGATAATTTTCATTTCCTCCAAGTGAACCAGTGTTCGATGGATTTCATCAATTTTCATGTTTCTTTCCTCTGCACTATATGGTACTAAGAACAATCCATATGTTTCTGACAGTACTCACTTAGATTTTTGTAGCACAATAGTACTCAAACTCAAGTTACTGAGATTATGTGGCATTTATCATTCTAGATCAGCGTTGAAATTTTGTACTTTGACTATTTCCCCCCTTCTATATTGTTTATTAGTTTGAGCTCACTACTATAGTACTATCTGAAAATCTTCAGACTGCCTTCGTCCCCTTCATCACTGCTGGTGACCCTGACTTGGCCACCACAGCAAAAGCACTCAAGATCCTTGACGCGTGTGGTTCAGACGTGATTGAATTGGGTGTGCCTTACTCTGATCCATTGGCTGACGGCCCAGTTATTCAGGTTGGTTGGTATGCCTCTACTAGTTTGTTCGAATTACTATGTCGCTTATGTATGCCTCTGCTTATTCCTGTGTTTCGGTTTGTACCGTTTTAGGCCGCCGCGACACGCGCGCTAGCAAAGGGCACCACATTTGAGGATGTCATCTCCATGGTAAAGGGGGTGATACCTGAGCTGTCCTGCCCTGTAGCACTTTTCACATATTACAACCCGATTCTGAAGCGCGGTATCCCGAAGTTCATGAGTATTGTTAAAGAAGCTGGTGTGCATGGTAATATATATATTTTTATCTAATTAATCACATCATTCTCGTGATGTTCAGTCCCGTTAAAATACCATTATAGGCAAATACTTATCACATTAATTTTATATAAAGTGTTAGATTCCTCCATTCTATCTTAATCTGGCTAAAACATAGCACTGTTCAGATAATAATACTGACAAATCTTCCCAACAGAAAATCTGTGTTGGATTAGCTTCTCAGAAATTCATGTTCAGTGTGATAATTGATGTAATACTGTCATTCAGGTCTTGTGGTACCAGATGTTCCTTTGGAAGAGACAGATGTTTTGAGGAGTGAGGCTGCCAAAAACAACCTAGAGCTGGTAGGCCCCCTCTTATACTATGGTGTACACCTTAACCCTGTAGATTTTAGTGTCTGTTTTGTCTCGCCATTTTTCTGCGCACCACTGAACTCTCTATTTGTTTAAAGAGAGGTCCGCATTACATGCTTGTTATTTAAATGCTGATACAAAATTATACTGCCTCTGATCCCAAATATAAGTCTATCTAACCACTCTCTAACTTCACCAAATATAGGTGCATCTAGCCTCTCTCTAACTTCACCAAATATAAGTGCATCTAGCCCCTCTAATTTCACTGGATATAATTCCAACTTGAAGACACCTTTTAACCCTCTCTATCCTGTTTTGTGCTTATTTAATTGTGCACATTCAGAAGTAAGAATATGGAGACTACATGTATATTTCATTATTTTCTAAGCTGTGTGATTACATTTTCCCCTCTAATTTTCTTTTAAGCTACAATATTTAACTATTAATTTTACTTCCTTTTTTTCCACTAAAAACAGTAAGGAAGGGCATACCTGAATATATATAGATTTCTGTATAATAAGCATAATGTACAGAAGTTCAAAAGTACAGGCTCTATTCTGAGCTCATAACTCATGATTGTGTCCATGATGCCATAGTATCGGTTGCTCTGTCCTCCGTGCTGATTATGGGTGAATAACAATTATTCCTCTTTCTTCTGTGCGGTTTGAGGTAACATTTTTTTACACTAGCTGTTTAATAGGATTCATTTGCATGAATATATGCAGGTGCTACTGACAACACCGACTACACCAAATGAAAGAATGGAGAAAATTGCACAGGCTTCAGAAGGATTTATTTATCTTGTAAGTTTTTCAGATTCTGTACTACTTCTAAAAAGTCTGTTTTGTTACAGCATACCTCTGTTCCTAATACATAATTTGGCAGTTTAGAATAGTCCAACTCCAACTACTACACATAAGATGAGAAGAACAATTGCAGTGAACAATAGACCTATTACACATTAAGTCTGCGAACATTTTGAATAACCCATGCCATTTCAAGTTGGCAGCTTAAACCTAGAGAACACATGTATCTGCTCTGGCATACTTCCCTGGAACTTTACTCAGCCACCAAGAAGATATTCTGGTTATATCTGAAAAATATAATGGAGTAGTAATAAAGCAACTTTACTACTATTGCGTATATTTTAATACATTTGATGATCCTCTTCTTAATGCAATATCCTGGGGAGTCAGATGAAGTCGTCCCCCTTGGGATCGAGTTTTTGATAGTCAAATGATGAGTCAGTTGCTAACATATGTGCTATTCAGGTAAGCACTGTTGGAGTTACTGGTACACGTACGAATGTGAGTGGCAAGGTGCAATCTCTTCTTCAGGATATCAAGAAGGTTTGCAATTGCATCATCCTTATTTAATGTTATTTAGTGAAGTAGCGTTACTGCCTATGTATTGTCCGAAGGACACATTGCTAATACAAAATATGTTGCTTTTATAGGTGACAGAAAAACCCGTGGCTGTTGGCTTTGGTGTGTCGACTCCAGAGCACGTGCAGCAGGTAAACCGTAATTGCCTTCTCTTTCCTGCTAAGTACATGATCTGTGGTTGTTTCTTACTCAATGTAGGTCCTTGACACCCTTGTTGCTTTTTTTATTTGCTGTTCAGATTGCAGGATGGGGCGCAGATGGTGTGATCATCGGTAGCGCAATGGTGAGGCTGTTGGGGGAAGCTGCTTCTCCAGAAGAAGGATTAAAGAAACTAGAAGAGTTAGCCAAGAACCTGAAGGCCGCATTGTCATGAACCAACCATTTTCATTAGCAAAGAAATTAAGATTTTTCTTTTCCAATTTTGGCTTGCAGGGTTGCTGTTGAGTAGCGAAAATAATTGTGTCCTTATGTTGAATGCTCAAATGAATAAATCAAGGCCCCCCACAATGTTCATATGTTTTGCACGGAGGAGCATAATCACCCTTAGTAAGCATGATTATTAAGGTCAGTAACTGACTGAATTTCTCATTGGATTCCGTCATCTGAACAAGATGAGTAGGCATGATCGTGGTTCTGAATGGCTATTCTTTCTCTAACCCAGCATTTGAACGAGTCAACATGAGATCTATATTTAAAGTACTTGGTATTTTAGGAAGAGATTAGTATAACGCAATTATGTAATGAATTCGAGACTAAGGCCCCGTTCGCTGGTCTGAACTTTTGGCTGAAAAACATTGTTCCGGCTGAATTGTTGTGAGAGAAAAACACTGTTCCGGCTGAAAAATTAAGTCGAACAAGTCAAATTTAAGACAAGCGAACGAGGCGTAATTATGTGTTAAGTACAATGTGGTGTGCCTAGTATAAAGCTACAAAAGTTATTTTTATTTTTTTCTCTTTTACATTAATTTATATTAATACGGACTAACATATATTAGTGGGCATCGAAAAGGCAGAAACTTACAATGCCAGCATAACTATTTGTAGCTTAGTAGCAGATACATACAATTCTTGTTAACCTTTGTCTTTTTGGATTTGGAAAGCTTTGGATCGTCATCATATATAGCACCTAACTTGTGTCAGTATTTTCCATTTATTGTACGTTTTAATAAGAAAAGTTGAAGATATAAACAAAACTAGCAGAAAGTAGCCTGGTCGTAAAATGGGCATTTTATTATGTACTCCCTCCTTTTCAAATTAGAAAATGTTTTTATCTTTCTCAGGTACATTGCTTTTACTATGCATTTAGACGTAATGTATATCTAAATGCATAGTAAAATATATGTATTTAGAAAACCAAAATGTCTTATACTTTGAAAATTTTATCTTTGAAACATAAAAATATGTTTTTTTTTCTCGAATACACAAAAGATTTACATATTTTTGATATTAAAGTAGAATAGTTTAAACATACAAACGTTGCGGTTTAACTAAGCGCCCTAGGAGGTCTAGAAGGAGCAGCACAATGCCGGACCATCCTTGTGTATTGATATAAGTTATCGTATCACTCAGAAGCTAAATAACCAAGAGACGGGTGTTGCTTCGACTCAAGAAACGGCCTTCCGTCGACGCGGCTTCTTGCGCGTCCCTACCCCGGTGTCTAGAAATAGGGTGTGCAACACTTCAACATTGGAAGCACTCGGTTCTGTCTTGAAGAGGTCCTCGTATATCTTCTTTCCTGAAGTGCTTGGTGTGGAAAATCCTATGGTGAGGGCCATGTGCGGCATGATGAGGACCTCGCCTCGCTTGGAAGCAGGCACCCGAGAGAGGCCCCGAGCCGCCAAGCACTTGCTACGCAGCAGGAGTACCGACGTAGCGGATGTCGGCTGTGCAGGCGATCGAGGCAAGAGCGGAGAGGCAACCTTCCGAAGTATTCGTTTGGTGAAGCTCCGGAGGCGGCATGCAGTGGAGGAGTCACCGTCATCGTGGGCCGGATGCCCAAACCCAGGTGGGTAGTCTTCTCCATCCTCCCTAGGTCACCTGTGGCAGCCCTTGCACAGTTGACAACTGAGCAGGCGTCGCCGGAGAAGCTCCAAAACCGACAGGATCGGCGCTGTGGGCTAACATAAAAATGTGATTGGTTTTCTATATATGAATTTAGATTAGGGTAGATGTGTGTGAAAGTGTATGTACAAAAATAATCTATAATATTGTCACCATAAATACCATACTTTATTAGGAGCATAAATTAGTGAAAAAATGAATATATACATGTTGTAACACAGTCTAGTGCAAAGTGTGTAAGATTATGTTTCCCTGTGCACATTTCTTAGATAAGAAAGCTAGCTGTATCGGACAAAAAAAAACTTGACAGGGAGGAGCAGACCGCACCCCTGCTTTTTAATTAAGAGGATGCAGGGCTCGAACCTGGGTCTCTGGACTGAGAGCGAGCCCCAGTAACCAGTCGCCCATGAGAGCACCTGCAGCTGTAGCGGACAAGCTAATAAGTGCAGCCTGTTGGCTAATTAATCAGTGATCAGAAAGGTTATAAATGGATAAGCATCGTTCATTGGATTATTAGGCAAGATTACTCTAAAATGTAGCAAGTCACAGGAAAAAACAAAAACTTAAAACTATACTATGCCATATCCCATATCCTCATAGCATCTATTAGCTGAGATTTCTGTTTAGCTTTGCTTTCATTTGGACAGCTGATTGCTTGTACGCATTTTCATTATCACAATAAAAGTGAAGGTTGTGTACTTTTTTTTGTGTTTCTTGTAGTTCCTCCACAATCCACATGAACCTCAAAGATCTAGGTAGAACAGAAAGTGCAATACATGTTTGGTAAGGCATGGTATCTAGTGCAAAGTCAGTATAACTTGTTATCCAATCCAATGATTTAAAGTTAGAACACACGGACATGGCCAGCAGTTTGATCCACTGCACGCTTGGCTTATTACTAACACACGTGTTATTGAAGGAGTTAAAATGAAACAAAATATATACATAGCGTCACGATAAAACCCATAACAACTCTGTAGCGCACCTAACTTTAATTTCTGTTAGCCTTTTCCATTCCCTTTCAAACAAAATCACTTGTCCTATTTGCCATGGTCACATAGAACACAGCAGGCTACTTGGTTCACATTGAGTGCAAGGGCAATGCACTACTACTTTTGCCTCTCCAGAAATTTCTGCAGACACAGCCCAGCACTAGATAAATAGGGGGGAAGAACACCCTTCAAGCCTAACTCACCCAAGCATAGCTCTCAATCATGGGTGCATAGAAATATGCCAACCCATATCTATGGGTCCTTCCCTAGCTTGACCTGCTTCTCCATCCTCTCGAAAGCCAACCTGACCTAGTGCTCGTTTCCTTCCTGAACTTCCCTTGAAATCATTGATAGTTACTTGTTGGACATGGATCATGTCTTCTCAATGGAGGAGATCCTCGGACCCTTTTGGGACCTGCCACCATCACCACCAGAGCAGCAGCCTCTGGTGGTGACCGGCACCGGCAGTGTCATCATAGATGGTGTTGTTACTCATAGTGGTGATGGGGAGGGTGGCGAAATGATGGATCAGATTCAGAACACCACCGGAGTGGACCTTTGAGGGGTTACTAGAAGAGGAGCTTCTAACTGACACAACGCCGGTGGCAAACTCTAGTTGCCCAGCCCTAAATGTTGACCCGGTGGTGGAGGTGGACCAGGGAGCGATGGCGCCTGCGGCGGTGAGTGACGTAGGTGATCCCATGGAGTACAATGCCATACTGAAGAGGAAGTTGGAGGAGGACCTCATGGCCTTCAAAATGTGGAGGGTACTGCTCTTCCCTGTCTTTTTCTAATGTTTCTTGAACTGTACTCTATGGGTTGTAGGTTTTGTAGTGTTCTTAATTAGTTGGGCGTGCAATAATTGAAATCGATCGTTTAATGCTTTTTGTGGAAGTACTAAGTTTATATATATCATATCTAGTGCATCCAACCACCTTTTTAAAGTGATGTGGATAGATAATTCATGATCTAGAGATATGGTGTTACAATTTGTTGAGATCTATGGCCCTGTTTGGATCTCTCCAGTTTTTTATAGTGTTTAAGGATATGGCTTTTAGATATTGGGTGGGATCTAAATAGGTCAGTTTTTATTATCAATTTTTGTCAGATTATTAAAAACCAAGAAGTTATTGATACCCAACTTTTGCCAGTTTCTTGTGACCCATAGAGTAATAAATGAAGTCAGATTTTTAAAAAACTGAGAGATCCAAACACCCTAACCAGTTTTTTTTTTCAAAATCTAGATTTTAGAAACTAGAGACAAAAACTGGCTTTTAAGATTTGGAAACTGATCCAAACAGTACCTATGATGAGCTATATATGCCATGTTTGTCTATACAAACTGACAAACAATAATGCCACATCACAGGTCACTGTTTTTGTTTTATATGGAGCTAGTGCCACGCGATTTGTGATATTGGATTGAGCTGTGGCATGTGTGGGTATACAAACAACTAGCAATCCATTATTACTAGTTTTTTTAAAACTAGATTAGGCAATATTTACAAACGAGCTCTTTACAAACTTAATGGTTGCAAAACTACATTAGGGAAACAATACTATTTTTACTTATGATAAAGGTCAGGTATGATCAAACTAGGATGTGGCAACTCAAATCCGATGCCTACAGTTGCAATATCTATTAAATATTCTATAAAGTCAAATAAGGAATTTAAGATATGACCACAACATTTCATTTGCTAATTATTGGTAACTACACAATAATTATTACAGTGGAAATGGCTGACTTTGCATGTGCATATGTATGTTCCATTCTACCGTGCTTTTTGGACGTTCCCACTCAGCAATTGTGTTGGATGTTTTCCAAATGTTTTAACTTCAAATCTTGGCATGCCCATCCACAGGCCTCTAGTAGTGGTGTGAACTCAGAACATTCTCAAAGCTCAAACAATCAAAATGGAGGTACTATCTACTATGTGCCCTGTTACATTGTTTACAGGAATATATGACTGAATAATAATGTTAAAAGGCAAAGTTAATTATTATGTATAAGGCGTACTTTTCTCCTTCCTCTTTGGCTCATTATAGGTAGCAAGAATCTGGTGCAGAACAAGCTCAACGGTGAAGATCCAACCAATAATCATGCTCAAAATGCAGATCTTCGCGTGAGGCTTGCTACTAGCTCTTCCTCAAGGGATCCTTCACCATCAGATGAGGATATAGATGGTGAAGTAGAGATTCTGGGATTTAAGATGCCTACTGAGGAAAGAGTGAGGAAAAGGTAACATTAATTTGCAACATATGGTTTTACCTCGCATCCTTTCAATATCAACAAAAAATAACCTTCCCATGGGAGACTTCTAAACTTATTTGTTACTTAATTTTAGAAAGGAATCTAATAGAGAATCAGCCAGACGCTCAAGATATAGAAAAGCCGCTCACTTGAAGGATCTGGAGGACCAGGTGTGGTATCGAAAATTATATTGTTATATATATAGTTTTCATTTGTCTACTGAAAAAGGAATCAAGAATATGTGAGTAATTAATGAGTGTAAGATGGTGCTTGATCATTACAGGTAGAAAAATTAAAAGCTGAGAATTCTTGTTTGCTGAGGCGCCTTGCTGCTATGAACCAAAAGTACAATCAAGCTAATGTTGACAACAGGGTACTGAAAGCAGACATGGAGACCCTAAGAGCTAAGGTATGATATGCTGTATATAGTAACTGTGTTTTTATGCTTCAACGCATGAAAATCATTGAATCCTACACTAGGAGTAATAAAGCTATGCCTGTGTAGTTAACATGGTATAAAATCTGGTTGCAGGTGAAGATGGGAGAGGACTCCCTAAAGCGGGTCATAGAAATGAGCTCACTGACCTCCATACCCATTCCAGAGCTTCCCAGCTGTGATGTTCCAGTGCCTATCCAAGACGACATCATCAACTATTTCACTACCACCCCAGCAGACGATGCTTTGGTTGACAACATCTTCATACCCATGCCAGACCCATTGCAATTGCAACTGCAAGCTGAAGAGCCAACTATCAGTGGAACTCTGAATACCACCACAGAGATAAACCGAATAGCTGCTCTGCAGGAATCAGAGATGTTGGGTCCAAACGAGACCATAAACATGCATATGTATTAGGCATTGCAAGTTTCGTAATCTCGTGTTGTAGTTATCACTTGTGCTTGCACTGCGCGGGCGGACTTGTGGTTTCTTCTTTGTGTCGTGGAATCGCTGGGAACATTTGCAGCTGTTGCTGAATAGGGCCTGTTCGCTGGTGGGTGCTGGTGCTGGTTTGGGCTGGCTGGTGCTGGTTTTTTTATAAGAGGAAAACATTGTTGACTGATTGGTTTGGGCTGGCTGAAACCAACAAACGAAAGGATGGTTGTCTCCCTTGACATTTCAAATAAATTGACAACCATGAGTGTTTTGTTTTGATCCCAGCAGTTTGGAAGGCCTTAATAATAGTGTTGTTTTGTCCATCTACCTGCAAGCAGATTTGCTGCAGATTTTATATCAAATCAAATTAGATAAAAAATATAGCTAATAAATAAGAAGCTAGGGTTATTTGGATCACACATCTTATTACGTAGATAAAAAATATCCATAATACTCCGTACCTTTGCTATTTTAATTTTTTATTTTCTTTCTTTACTTTATTTTCCTCTCTCTTACGTAGGAGTATAGCTGATTTCTCCTTCCTCAGGTCGTTATCCCAACTGCAAATGAGGGAAATTAACTTCTTACCATTATAATGAGATAGCACTTTTAACGTTGCCGCTACGCTATTGGTAGCAAAGAGAGAAACTAGATACAAAATTATCACTTTTGCTTGCGTGACACACCAGCACCTCACGCCATCACGGATCCGGGTCAGCAGGCCCGTGTGAAATGACCGCCATGCCCCTGGTGTCTTTCTACTCCCCCCACACGGCCCACTACCCTCTCCCATCCCCTTCTTTCTCTGCTCCGCTGGACCCAGGTCTCGCCTACCCACCGCCGCCGCCGACAACCCCCCTCCCCTGCAGAGCCATGGCTCATCCCATCTATCCTTTATCAGCTGATGAAAATGTTTATCTCTTCTAACTTTCCATTCAAAACCACTCTCATAGTCAACCACCCAAACTTCAGTGTTTGTGATGGCCCCTAAATGATCTTTGTGCCTATTTCATCATGAAATTTCTGCAGACTATACTACCAGTTCCTATCCAACCAGAATTCATGCTCCTGCTCGGCCATTTCTACTAGACCATACTCACCATCAGCGACATACTTAGCACACTTAACAAATAACCTAACGTGTTGCCAGGATCAGTCCTGACAAAATGAATCAAGAAAACAGAATCAAGGAGTTAGACAATATCCTACATGACAGGTTTCCTAAACCAAGAACTACCATTCCGTGTGCAGTTAGAGATTTAACTTACCAGCGAACTGATCATAAATCAGTTGGTTGGGTTCCTTGTGGTAGAACCTGCCCACCCGGGTTCAAGTCCTCGACTTGGCACGGGTGCTCGTATTTTCCTGGGTTTATTCTAGGATTTATTGACGCTATGCTTTCACTAGTAGGTGACGTCCCCGTCGATAGCGAGGCGCCTGTGATGACTTCGTGAATCTTGAGATCTACTGGCTCAGTCCTTCGGAGGTGCTAACTTACCAAATAGGGCAACCACTCGAATCCATTGCTTCACCAAATACTACATCAACTGCCTACAAAGCAAAGAGGGACAAAAACCCGAATCAAATTGAAGAACCCTAACCCTAGTCCTACCCGAATCAAATTGAAGAACCCTAACCCTAGTCCTCATCCAACGACATATTGCAATGCAGACCGCGGAAAAGGGTTGCATGTAGCCACATACCTTTTCTCTATCGCGATAGTGGTCCTGCGAGACAGTGCTGCAGGGGGAGCGTTGTGCGTGACGGCGGTGGCAGCAGGCGGGCAAGACTTAGGTCGTGCGGAACAGAGAAAGAAGGGGACAAGATAGGCGAGTGGGCCGCGCGAGGGAGTATATGTAGAAAGACGCTGGGGCAGGGCTATCATTTCACAGGGGCTGCTGACTCGGATCCACGCAAGGGTGAGGTGCTAGCGTGCCACGCGAACAAAAGTGAATTTTGTATCGAGTTTGTCTCTATTGCCATAAACGTAGTGGCAACCGGTAAGAGTGCTATGTCAGGAGACGTCATCCGTTATAATGGTAAAAAGTTAATTCTCACCGCTAGACCTGAACAAATTGAGCCCGGCCCGAGCCCGATAGGTTTTAGCCCACCCAGCGCCCACGAACCTTACTGGACAAGGGCTCTTGACTCGAGCCCGAACCAAAATACTATTTTTAGCTATTTTATACTATAAAATATGTGAGCAGACTGCCCAAGTCTAGCATGAAAAATTAGGCCAACTTAGCTGGTGGATGGTTATAGGCTGCCTTCCCTGCCCCCCCCCCCCACACACACACACACACACACACCAAAATAACTGTTTTTTTTGGCGTGGTCCAAACCCGGTCCGGCGCGCAAAATGCCAGGTCTTCTCCCCGCAAGCGCACTGCTTCTGTTCTCCTTCCCCTCCTCATCTCCATCGCGGCCAGGACGACCTCCGCCGCCGCCACTCGGCTGCTCTCCGCCGGCGCCCCTTCCTCTTTCTCCTCCTCTCCTGTCGCGACGTCCCCCCGCGCCCCTTCCTCCTCGCCGTCACGGCCGCGCGGCCCGTGCTCCGCCTCGCCGTCGCCGCCGCCTCCAAGGAAAGAGAGACCGGGAGGGGGAACCGACGGGGGCGTGGTGAGGAGGGAGTCAAGCGGAGGAAGGAAGGAAGGAAGTGGGGCTGCGGTCGCCTTGCCGCCGGCGGACTACCATGTCGTCTCTGGGGACGTCCAAGGGGATCCTGGAGATCGCCAAGTTCGGCGTCTACGTCTCCGTGCCCGTCGCGCTCACCTACCTCGTCGCCACCGACTCCAAGACCCTCAAGAAGCTCATGGGCCTCGTGCGTTCCTTCTATGCTTCTCAATTTCTCATTCCCTCCCCCTCTGGCTCCCTGTCAGGCGAATTAGCTGCTGCTGCTTGTGTCACTAGGGCTTGAGACCGATTGGGGATCTGTGGTTCAGTGCTGCTACCTGCGCCACATGTTCTGGCCACTAGGGTTTTAGCTGATTTGGATTTGGATGGTGCGACACAATTTCAGTCTTCTACTCAGCGGTGCTAGTTCATTTAAGCAAATTCAATTGGGTTTAGATGCAACATTCTTATTATCCTTCGTTTTTTCTACTAGAATGTTGAGAAGTGTGTATCATTTGCATTATTTTAGGAAGAAAAATTAAGCTTTGGTACAACGGTATGCAGCTGAATCCCTGACTCCACAAATCCTATTACAAGAAACAGAGTCATGGTTCTGTCACTAAAGTGCCAAACGCCTGCTTGTATCGGTCCTTGGAGTTTGGGTACTTTTCTTCTTCGTAGTGAAATTTTTATCTATAACTCTTCTTATAGATATTCTTATTTGGATTCCTAATGAACATCCTTATTGACGTAGCATGCATATGGCAGTTTGTTCTACTGCTAAGTGACATGGTTGTGGTATGGTTTGTTGACAGATGCTCAGACGTTTCTATATGTTCATCAATGAAAAAATTCTCACAATTGATTGATCCATTGGGTCTCAAACTTGAAAAAGATGAATTCATTACGTGTATGTGTTGGTAGACCCTGGACTATATAGATTTACATCAAGATTAAACTACCTGTGTACCCCTTTGCAGCGTCCTTATGTGGTTTATCCGCCCGAAGGCCCACGCCCTCCACCACCAGAAGAACTGCGTGAAAGGGCTCGGGAGATTGCTCGGAAGAGGCAGCAGAGCTGAATGGATGGTGGTCTCTAGGCATCTGTATCCAGGGAACAACACAGATGATGAATCCATCTCTATATGGATGTTGACTTGTTACTCTGGTTGTTGATATGGAAGTGGAACAGCCCTGGTCTTTAACATCCTTTTACTGATGTTGTTACAATAATATCCACAAGTGGTTTGTTGTGATGCCTGATGTTGTGAGCCATGAGATACTGAGAAGAGAGAATCGACTAAATATAATCTGATGTATTTCTCGTGGGAGCTAGGTCATATGGTACGACTTCAACAGTGTTGTTTGAATGGTGAAGAATAAAAGAAAGTTATTTTTTTTCTGTATTTGATATTATATAATTATGATTCCAACAATCTGAGTTTTCACTCATAATTGAAGAATGCAGTTGTTGGAAATAAGCATGATAAGCCTTTGGGCATAGATAATCACTCTATTTGGGTTTCATATTTACAACAGAAGTTTATAGATAATCATGGCCACCAACACATGGATTATGTACAATTGTGTGCATGCTAATATAGTGTTTGTTCATGTAGTTTGAGGGATCAGTCTGTTCTTGTACGACTGGAGCTTCTGTAAGACCCGTTATACAGAGGTAGCAGTGACCGGGCAATTCCTCTCCTTCCACCAAGACAACGCCAATAAAACGCCAGAAAAAACAGAGCAGCGCCGATTGGGAATGCCCATCTGTTCAAGTTCATCAGCAGCATATAAGAGTAATATCACAGCATAGCAGGCAGTAGAGATGCCATGGGCAGCGTAGAGTTGAAGGGAGGAAGATTCCTGACCTGTCAAGATCAAGAACAGGGCTGTAGACGATGGTTTCCCACGAAGAGACGATCATGTGCCAGACGGGGTTGTAGTACAGGGACTCTGATGACCAGAACAGCCTCGTATATGTCTCCAGGAAGGCAAACATCACCCACGCAGCGACTTCAAGCAGGAAGAACTTGATCAAGAAGCGCCCAATGACAACCATGACCAGGGAGAATATGACCAGCCAGTTGAAGAGTTTGTTGTTGTACTCCTTGATGAAAAGAGCTCGGGACCTTGCCAGCATCTGGAAGCATGCATAGAAGGTAAAACTAGGTTCAGTTAAACATTGTCAGGAAAGGGAATACAGCCAAAAGGTCATTTTGTATTTTTTTACTGGGCGAACATAAAGTTGAGGACACCTAATAGCTGCATTATCCCTGAAATCCATCACAGTTATAGTCATCATCCAAATGAAAAGCTATCTGAACTTGTAAGTGAAACGAGAGAAACCTTTGACATTCGGCGTTGATAGCTTTCCTTTGCTGGCCCCACGCAATCCATTTCAAAACTTTGATTGCAGAGAAGAAATCCGGCATCAAATTTTGCCATGGATGGAAGCCTCAAGACTTGAAGTTGTTCCATTTTATCTTCACACTCTGAGAACCGTGCTTCGCACAGCTTTGATGACTGGTACTCATTAGCTTGACCAAAGTTTCTGTAGACCTAAAATGAATACCTGGTTAGGTATGCTGAAGATATTATCGGTATTGAATATCCCTAAAAGCCATGAAACTCAAATGCAAAATATAGTACACGAAACACTACACTTTCATACTTAAGGCTCAGAAAAAATAAACATAAAATTTTGAACTCTGTAGCAAGCAATGCAAACCTTCACGACCAAAACAAAATGCAAAAGATCAGATTTTAATATGGACTGAATAAAATGATGAACAAAATATGTAGAAAAACCTTTTTAATTTCTTCATCAAGCTTGAAGATGGACAGAGCAGCATGATGTTTACCGAAATGCTGCTTGTCAAAAAGCCTTCTAGCTTCATCTTTTGCCAGATCATGGAACTGCTGAAGTTTATCCACTGACACTGGTAGACCTGCTCTGCCCATTCTTTCATTGTACACCTTCAAGCAACGTTCAAGAATGGCCTTATTGAAAATTTCAACAAGTGACCCGGTTGATGGAATTTCACCTTTATTCAAAGCCTCAAGTATCTAAACAAAGAGAGATAATTTTAGATAATATTTTGCAATGATATATCAATATACTCAGTACCAGCAATGAACTCTCCAAGAAGTATTACCTGCCCTAGGAAGGATACAAATTCTGTTCCATTCAGAGTTCTACCCTGCACAATTTTCGGTTTTATCATGGATGCAACAACTTCTTTCAATTGATCCCTCTTCTTTACATACAACGGATCAAGTTCTTGGTCCTCCATATCACATAACTTTGTCCTTTGCAGATGAGGCTGGAAAAGAATAAGTTCAATCTCACCTACTGATGATGCAAAAGGAAACCATAGAGTATAATCGCATTGGAGTATAGGACAGTATTGAAGAACTGTAATATTGTTCTCATATATGTATCTTGATGAAAGAACAAAGACAAGCATATGTTTCCTCCACACACAAAAAAATCATGTTTTCCAATTTTAGTAAGACTATATAAATTTTATGCTCATAGCATAATGTGTACTGAAGTGGCATATTTGAGATCCAACAACTCACAGCCATCAATGCTTCTAATTGCATTGCAGAGCATGAAAAATCAAAGGTTGTCTCACCTGTGGTAAACTAAAAGCTGTACTGTTATCTCCCATAACCGCCAAAGAGTCTCTGATTTGGTTGAGCTGATGTAAAACAAACATTATTTTCTTCAACCAGAATTGCATATCATATCTTCAAGTCAATAATATATGGGCTGAAAAAACATTACCTCGTCAATATTTTTGTCTCCTGCAGCAATATAAAAGAGGGGGTAAGTTGAGTTCAATTGCAGATAAAAAACTATCCAGATCTGCAAAGTGCAAAGGAAAATGCTTCCATAGAAAATTAAACAGCACACTAAAAATAGGTTGTAAGATATCTTGAAGACTTGAACTAACCATTGTTGTTAGGTACCCGTAGGAGAGCTTCATCAACCATCTGCTGAACAGATTTTCCTTCTGGGTCATGGAAGTTACCGGCATCAGAGGAAGTTTGATAAATTATGGCGTACGGGTGTATACTACTACTGCTGCTGCTACAAGTCTACAACACATGTTGATTACTAATTAATTAAGTACCTTTCGAAAATGTAGGTACCTAACAAGAGCATCAACCAGTTACTGTAACAAAATGAACTTTATGAACTCCATGACAATAATATGATAAAAGAGATGAGGTAACAAAGTGTTAAAAATAGTATGACTAACTCCTTCAAAAGACTAATTTATACAGATACTCTTGTAGACAGAAAAGAAACAGTAACGAATCTGATTATTTGAAGAATTGGCACTATTTCTGTATCCAGAAAGATGTTAAGGTCAAGCATACCCCTAAAATTTTTGAGCAGATTCAACATTTTCAATGCTAGGAGACAAGGGAATATGCCTTATAATGACAATTATGATGATCTGATCTGTGTCTGGTTATCATTTTTTCTGCATTCCAACAAAAATGTCCATGTGTTTCAGGAAGCAACTTACGGAGGAAATCCCTCTGGATCAACCACAGAAGTTTTGCTGGCTCAAAAGCAACATCTTGCCCCTGCAGAGCCAAACAACATGATTTTGATATACTTTTCCACTTCATAACTCTGAGACGTAGGTTAATGAAGTTTTACCTTGACTCTAGTTACCACAAGTCAGAGAGGAAAATGGCAACATGTTAGAATATGACGCACTTGTTAAAATGAGAAGCTTGAATCAGAAATAGACGGAGCGAACCTTCCATAGAATTCTTCAGCAATTTCGACAGCAAATGAAAGCCTCGATATATCGGCTTCACGAATCTGTCACCAAAAGTAAGTAAATTTAACTCCTATCAAATGAACGAGTGGTGGTGAAGCCATGAGGCATCATGAGAGAGGAACTCACTGTTTCAGGAAGATTGTAGATCAGAACAGAACTTAAAACAGTTGCCAGAGCAAATATCCTGTCACAAGCAGAAAGTCCAACATGTTTGTAGCCACATCCAAACCAAAATACTATAAGTCAGAATTAAGTACATCTTGTAGGCAACAAACCTATCATCATATACATTTGATTTTCCAACACTCTCAAATCCTTCAGTGTCCATGTATAGGACAGACACTTTGGAGCCACCAATATCCACCTCAACAGGGGAACCCCATACCCATATACCTGTGTAGTGTGGATCAGTCTGTCAATATCCTTCAATAGGGATATATTACAAGAGTACACTACATCGGTATAATTGTCAGGCCCCCTTTACCTTTTGTTTTGGTATCCCGCATGTGTCCAACTCCAAAACCTGTGCAGAAAATTTATTTATTTATCATCCTCCAGTTCAAAATCCATGTGTTTGATTTTTCTGAAGCATGATTTTTATAACATAAGCTACGTACCTTTGTCACATGATAGGGAGAGAAGTTGGTTGAGAAGAAAAGATTTTCCAGACCGATAGGCACCAATAACCTGATTGTATAATAAAAGAGACAGAACTTGGTATGTAAAAGGCAGCAGGTTTGTGTTTGTTATGAAAAACTAACTACCCCGTATTCATTTAAAGCAATAAGCCATTGGACTAATAAAGTTTCGAACATACAGAGACAGCAGCTATTGGAGTTCTGATCCTTTCAATTGCCTCCAAACCTTCTTTTGTGAGACGGAGTTTCGTATGCCCATGGTCTGGCTCCACTATTGGAAACCTGCGTAATTGTCTCTGATCAAAAGTCTGATAACTAAAATGAACTTTTTACAGACTATATCTTGTCGAAATGACCTATGTTTCCATCTCAAATTATTTTATGTCATCTGAGTTAAAGTAGAAATAAACGGAAGAAAACTACTGCAGACATGTTTCACTCCCATTCGCTCAGGTAATAGAGAACTCTGAAGATAGCTTCACCATCCATACAAACAGAAAAATCCCCATTTGATTAGATCACTGTCTGTGGATAAGAAAAGATAATATGGTGAAGTGCTCAGTTTCATAAAATTGACATCCATTCATGATACAAAGCATATACAGATATATGCTTGATTAGTCATGATTCCCTCAAAGTGCTAGTACCTATTCCACGTTTCACATGATTATACCCACTTGGTTTAAGGTTTCAGAACCATGCGTCACCAACACAACCTACTCCCCTTACTATCTCTGGTTTCACACGTGCCAACATTCTTAGATGACAAACCAAAATTCATGGCCATGCTTCTGAGGATTCAAGTTTTTTTTTATTAAAAAAAATGTGTCCAGTCCAAGCCTTCTGAGGGATTCAAGTTTTTTTTTAATAAAAAAAAAGAGTCCAGTCCAAGCGTCAGATGCTTGGTAGTTGGAAACATTTAGGCATTTTAAACACATACATAAACATCGCATCATATGCTTTGGGTGAAATGGTTGATCCAGCATTGAAATTATGGCTTGGTCATATCGGAGAAATCTCCTAAATGAGATGACAATATCATCTCAACCCGAAGCTAGCATATGGATCGCAGCAATGAACAATTGAACGCACACCAAATCTGACACATGAATGTAGGAAATGGGTAGAATCGCCCAAACATTTCTTCACTTACGCGCGCTGGAGGCCGCCGGGATCGGCAACCCCTGCCACCGCGGCAGCAAGCAACCACACCGCGGCCCACATCGCCGGGGCACACCCCATCTCTGCGACGCCGCAGCCGCCCCCTGGTCACAGGCTCACAGCCGAGAGCCGAGCACCAATCGCGATCGCCCCCACCCTTACGGCTGCTCCTGTGGTCGGCAAGGAGGCTTCGAGGTGGAGGTGAAGGAAAGCAGGGAGGGAAAGGTCCCACGCCAACAGCGGTCGCGGGGTGATAAAAGGGCGCGGCCGGCCGGACGCGCGGTGGCGGTGGCCTTTGCTTGGCGAGAGGGAGGAAGGAGACGTCGAGGCAAGGCGAGGTGTGGAGGTGGTGGTCGACGAGCGGAAGCGGAAGACGCGACGAGACGGGAAGCCCAGATTCTTCGTTTTCGTTAATTAATCCGGTTCAAATAGCGTTCAAAAAAAATCCGGTTCAAATAAATCGTTGGTAGGATGTGGATCATGGGCCGGTAGTCGTGGGCTGCAGGCCTGTCCTCACTCCTCAGTGAGGATTTGGGCCCATTCTACGAGCAGTGCAGAGACCATCAGTCCAGTAATAAAACAGAAACGAAATAGCTTAGAACTGAACCACCATGGTAGATTATATGATACCCCAGATTGCAGTTAAATTTATATTTACACATCTTTTGATTCCTGAAGCCTATTATATTATATTTATACATCCTCTTACTGTGGAGTGCAATTGCAGTTAAATTTACACTAGTTGTTAGTTCAGCTTTTAAGGCTTGTTTTGTTCCTTCAGATGGGATGCTAGTTTCGTTCGTCTTCATATTGGTGGTTTGAACCAAGAATCTATTTTCGTTCGTCTTCATATTGGTGGTTTGAACCACAAGAATCGCCTCAGACCTATACCTGGCCATGCAGCCCACGGGCTCGTGGTTCCCGCCTAGCTTTCTGAAGCGGCCGGTATTATCGAGCCCGGCCCGCCTGGCAAAGGACCGGGGCGTGCACTGAAGCCACCTAGGCTCAGCTGGCACTGGCACAGGCACGACCGGTGAAAAAGGCGGCCCGGTGGCGCCCCAGCCCTTACCCCTGGCGAGGGGCCCAATGAGCCGACCACCCACAATCGCGCGCCCCGCCTCCCGCTAGCGGTCGCGACCGATAAATCTGCCCCTCGGCCCCCATCCCTAATCCCACTCCACTCCGGCTCGCCGCTCGCGTCATGATCGCGATCGCTGATCGTCTCGTCTCGCTTGCTCTCGTCTCGCTTTGGAGCTCGCCGCGCTTCGCCTTGAGCTCACCGGCCCTGCTCTGCCCCCCCCATCCCTAACCCTAATCCCACTCCACTCCCGCCGGCCGCCGCTCGTAGTCGCAGTCGTCTCGTCTCGCTCGCTCTCGATCCGCCGCCTGGAGCTCATCGCCGCTCGTCCACCTCGACCTGAGTTCGCTAACCATCTCCTCCCTCATTTCCCTTCCTATCCCCTCTTCCCTCCTCCTCCGGTGTACCATGTGAGTTCTTCGTGCCTGTCTGTCCTTCCACCGCCGCTCGCCGTCGTTGTAACTGTTGTCTGTCTCCTCCTCTAGCTGCCTCCCTGGCCTCTTCTCCGGCACTGGGCTTCAGTGGCGCAGGTTAGGGTTAACCCTAACCCTAACCTTAGATCTATGTTGTCTATCCATCTTTCACTCACTCACTGACTCACCCCTGTTCTTCGTAGGTTGGTGGTGCCTGACGCCGCGTCTTCCTCCTCTAGAGGCGCCATGGCTAGGCCGCCAAAGCGCCAGCGTCCACCGTTGAGGGACGGTGTTGGAGCTGGAGGTCAGGGGTGAAAGGTCCTTGTTGGTTTTGGTAATTAAGTGACAACCTAGGTGGACTAATTGTGTTTATGTGAGATACACAGGTGATTAGTCCACAGGTACATGTGTATGAGCAACATATGCCATGGAGGTAAAAATGGCTTGGAGATGTTGCAAAGCTCACACATGTGATGATGAAGGAGCTTATTGCACATGAGACATGACATTGAGTCATGTGATCAAGGTGGAGAAGATCAAGACAAGACTTGGCTTGATGGACCGGTTGCAAGCGTGAAGGGCAAGTCAAAGGCTTTGGAGTGATGGACCGCGTGGCGGTGAAGCTTGAGCAAGACTTGGCGCCGATGGACGATAGCAACGGTGAAGAGCAAGTAGAGTCAAGATTGATGAACCAATATGATCATGTGATGATATGAAGTGGATCATATCATTGTTGATTGTGTTGGTGCATGTGTTGCATCGACATTGAAGGAGATGGAATGGAATGCGCAAGGCAAAGGTATAACCTAGGGCATTTCATTTCACCGGTCATAGGTGTGTAGAGAAGTTTATGACCGGGTTTAGGATAGATGGCCGTACTATCAAGAGGGGCAAACTTGTTTGCATATCGGTCATCTAGTGCCACTCGAGTGATCTAACTTTGCATTGTCGCTAGGATCGAGTGGCGTGGCAAGTTGAGTGGCTAACATCCTTTGGGAAATGATTGTGAAAATGCTAACACACATACACTTGGTGGTGTTGGCACATTTACAAAGGAGGTGGTGTTTGTAGGGGTGAGATGGGATTCGACGCTTTCGGGAAAATAGAATGCCTATTTTCTATTGCGCCGGATGCAAGTTCTTGTGGTTAGCACATTGGAGCAAGGGTGATGAAGTTAGAAGTGAAAACGAGTTAGTCGCGAAGATCTTTGGCGTCGGTCAACCGACCGGATATTTGGATCTGAATGCTGCCGGACGATTGGCAGTGCGTTCGGTCAGCCGACATCGATGACGCCTTGAAGCTGGAGTGTGACCGGATATTTGCTGCGTCCGATCAAGTGTGATCGGACGCGTTCGGTCGAGGTCGGTACCTTATTGAAATGACCGGGACGGACTGGGGTTCAAGCGTCCGGTCGGATTGAAAGTCTTCTGCGTCCGGTCAAGTCAAGTGACCGTTGGAACCAGGACACGTGGCCGTCTGCGGCGACCGGACGCCGAGGTCGGCGTCCGGTCAACACGACCGGAGCGTCCGGTCGGCTCGACCGTTGCCTGATGAAGGAAGGGGTAGCAGCTAGTTTAGCCCTTGGAGCTATAAATAGAAGTGGCCCTCGGCCATGGTGGTCAGTCTTTGAGCACCTCAAGGGACTTAGTGTCCATGCTTGTGAGTGCTTGGGAGCCCTCCATCACACATATACTTGATAGTGATCATTCGATTGTGTGAGTGAGCGATTCTAGTGCGATTGCATCGTGAGGTTGCATTGAGTGGCACTAGGTGGTCGTGTTGCAAGGCGGTGGTGCTTGTTACTCTTGGAGGTTGCCACCTCCTAGGACGGCTTTGGTGGTCTCCGTCGAAGCCGCAAGAAGCTTGTCTTGGCGCTCCGGGAGAAGTGCTTGTGAGGGGCATTGTGCTCGCCCATGGGAGCCCACGAAGAGCAACTCTAGTAAAGCGTGTCATTGAGCTACCCTCACTCAAGGGGTAGGTTCTTGCGGCGCCCGACATGCGGGCTTAGCGGGTGATGCTAATTAGCCGCCGAACCACCAAGTGAGCGGTCGACACAACGGGGACTAGCGTGTTGGCAAACACGTGAACCTCGGGAGAAAAATCATCGTGTCAACCTTGTTCTTCCCGTTGGTTTGCATCCCCATTACACAAGCTTACAATTACTTTTATATATCTTAAGCTTGTGTAGTTGCTCTTGTAATTAGTTAGCTTGTGTAGCTTACTAGTTACCTTCTTGCTTGTGTAGCATAGAAGTAGCTCCCTTGCGTGGCTAATTTGGTTTTAGTAACCTTATTAGTCACATTGCTTAGTTTGTGTAGCTAAGTATTTACGCTCTCTAATTAGGCATTGGTTGCCTTGTTATTGAGCTTTGCTAGTGAGCTTAGTTGACTTTGTGCTTTTGCTTACTAGCATGTGTAGGAGCTCCCTTGTTGCTTAAAGTACTAGTGGCATAGGTTTGTGTGACATTGCTCCTAGAATTGTTTAGGAGAGCTCTAGCTAGCCCGGCACCTTAGTTGCATAATTAGTATCTTGGCAAGGTGCTAGTGAGCATTTATAGAGGGGTGTAGTCTTGGCTAGACCGATTGTTTTAATTCCACATTTATATCGGTTAGCCGACGTGATTAATTTTAGAAAAGACTATTCACCCCCCCCTCTAGTCCGCCATCTCGACCCTTTCAAGGGGACTCAGGGCCGGGGCCGGCCGTCCGGCCCTTCCTCGGCTGGGGTCACCATGCCGGTGGTGGTGGATGGCTATTCCCACCTAGCCGATGGCGAGCACCCCAAGGCCGAGGAGGAGCTGGAAATTGAGGACGATTGCTAGTCTGGACCTTCCATTAGGCATAGGTGAGACACAGGCCTGGGAGGATTACATTAAGCGTGTTCATAACCCTAGATTTAAAAAGGTTTCTAGGCAGACCACTACTAGAGATATGGGCAAAATGTTTGCTGATCAACGTTCTTTGCTTATGAATTCATTGTTGCATGCTTGCTCATCTGTTTCTTTGACATCTGACATTTGGTCTGGTAATGCTAAGGGGGACTATATTTCTATTGTTGGTCATTATGTTAGTGCTGATTGGGAGTTGCAGAAAAAGGTTGTTGGTTTTAGGCTAATTGAGGTGTCACATTCTGGTGAAAACATTGCTGAAAAAATAGCTAGTGTGGTTGAGGAGTTTAGTTTGATTGATAAGATCTTTGCTGTCACTTTAGACATTGCTTCATCTAATTCTAAGGCTTATGATATCTTGCAACCTGTCTTCTTTGGTTACTTGGGTTCTTATCCTGCACCTACACGTGATGATCCTCATAAGGTTAAGTATTTGCTTGTGCATCAGCGTTGTGCCTGTCATATCATTAATTTGATTGTTAAATCTGGCTTGAAGAGATTGAAACATTTTACTGAAGATTTCAGAACTGCAATAAACTTTTGAATTCCTCTAATCAAAGAATTGCATTGTTCAAAAAATATTGTATTGCTCAGGGTATAAGACCTAGAAAGTTTGGCTTGGATATGGATGTTAGATGGAATTCCACCTATTTAATGCTTAAACATTTGCTGCCATACAAGGAAGTCTTTTCTGTGTGGCTTAACTCTAATTATGGTTCAGAATTGTTGACTGCACAACATTGGTATGTTGCTGAACAGATAATGGTGTTCCTGGAACTCTTTTATGATTCTACTGTTGTTCTGTCTGGTGTTTATTATCCCACAGCTCCACTTGTTTTGCACCATATTCTTGACATTACTGAACATTTGCAAAAACTGAAAGAGATCAGAATTTTAGAATGATTGCTTATCATATGAAGCTTAAATTTCTTAAATATTGGGAGAAAATTCCACTGCTTTATTCATATACATTCATTCTTGATCCTAGAGCTAAGATGAAAGGATTCTTTAATGTGCTTGAACTACTTGTTCAACATACTGGATCCACTTATAGTTCATACTATGCTGATGTGAAAGATGAAATGTACAGATTATTCAACAAGTATGAGCAGAAATTTGGTGGTGTAGCTAGGTCTCAAAGGGTTTCACAGCCTTCAGCTCATTCTGGTAAGAGAAAGCAGGTATGGGGAAGGATCTTTGGAGGCCCTGGTGCATCCCCTGGCTGTTCCCTCTCATCTTCATCTACTCCAGCTGGAGCTGGTGTTAGTGAGCTCTCAGCTTACTTGGACAGTGACCCTGTCACATGTTATGAGGAATCCTTTGACATACTGCTCTGGTGGCGTGGCCACAAGCTAACCTATCCAATCCTATCTATTATGGCTCGAGATATCATGTCTATTCCTGTATCTACTGTCTCTTCCGAGTCTTGTTTCAGCTTATCAGGCAGGATACTTGAAGACCGGCGGCGGCGCTTGTTGCCTGAGCATGTGGAGATGCTCACCTGCATAAAGGACTGGGAGCAAGGAGTAAGAAGAGAACAACATGCACCTGAGGACGTGGACCTGGAGGAGGCATTCAAGAACCTGTTCCTGAACGAAGAAGGCGAAGGGCGTGCGGTGGCAGCAGTCTTCTTTGGTGTCTTTGGATAGTGATGACTGATGAAGAAGGAGAACTGGAGAGGTAGTGACTCTTTCCTGTTTCCTCTTTCCTGTTTAGATCAGACAGATGGCAAAAGAATGACATATTAACATGAATTCTGTACAATTTTGCGGGTACTTTTGGTCTTTTGCTGTGACTGAGTGAGTGAGTGTGAGATGAGATCATGAGAGTGGACTGTGTATATCTATAGGACCGTGGAGTGTGGACTGTGGAGTGGACTAAGTCATTAGGACTTTGCCAGTTGCCACTTTGGTTGGCTTTTGTAATAAGACACTACTACTAAGACTTTGTCTCTTTGAGCTGGCTGCACTCTTTTTTCTTTTCTAGGGTTTCTCACAAGGGTGAGTTTTATCTAGAAAGGTTTTTAATGAGGCAGCATTGCACAAAACAGCTCATTTTGATCATCATTTTCATATAACCTTGTCTGATTGTCTCTTTATCTTTTCTCTTGTGTTGTGATTTGTGATTGTGTCATTGTGTGGTACTGTGGTGAATGTGAATGTGAATCTATGAATGAATCTGTGAGCTTTTGTGAAAATGATGGAATCTTCAATCTTGTTCAAATCTGGTGAAAATTAAGAAGTTTTTTTGGTTGTCGGGCTATGGGCCGACATGGCACGGGAAAAATGACCGTGCCCAACGGGCGGCACGGCACGGTCAGACGGCCCACGGGCCGTGCCATGGGCCGTAGGCCACGCACGAAGCCCGTGGAGGCACGGCAGGCACGACGGCCCGTCGAGGCACGGCAGGCACGGCACGACGTCGGGCCGTGCCGGCAGTTGGCCATCTATACTCAGACCGTTACGGCTTCAATTTCTGGCCGAAACACTGTACATGACTGACGAACAAGAATGCCTTCAATTTTTGTTGGACTTGTGCGGCAAATGCTCCCCTTCCTAGTGTGTTCTGCTGGATGTTACATTGTCAATATTAACTCAAAACTTTGATATTATAACCAATGCGGTATCAGACTGAAAAGTGGTTAGTGGTTACTCTGTTTGGCCTCAGAATTAATTGCAGTGTGGCAGCATTGCTCAGTCAGGATTTGGGCCTAAAGAGATCATTAGTCCAACAAAACAGAAACGGAATAGACGTCATCGAATAGAATTGCATCTTGATTCCTGTATCCGATTTTCACATCCTCTAAATGCACACAGTTGTTAGTTCACCTTACATCCTCTAATCCTCTAATCCTTTAAGGCTTGTTTCCTTATTCAAATCGTTCGTCGTCATTGGTGGTTTGAACCACAAAAATCGCCTCAGACAATTGAGGCCGTGTTTAGTTTTAGGGAGTGAAATTTTGAGTTATTGTAGCACTTTCGTTTTTATTTGACAATTAATGTTTAAATATGGACTAATTAGACTTAAAACGTTCGTCTCGTAATTTCCCACCAAACTGTGCAATTAATTTTTTTTCCGTCTACATTTAATGCTCCATGCACGGGCCACAAACATTCGATGTGATAGCTACTGGAGATTTTGGTTGAAACTATACATGGGCTGAGAGTGGCTTCAGTTTCTGACCGAACTATTGCATTGACAGACAAACAAGAATGCCGTCAGCTTTTGTTGGATTGTCCGGCAACTGCTCCCCTTCCTGGTCTGATCGTCAGATTATTAATATTAACTCAAAAACTTAAGATTAGTTTTCCTGCAAAAAATTATCAACAATGCGGCATCAAATTCTAAAGTGGTTACTCTGTTTGGCCTCAGAATTAATTGCAGTGTGGCAGCATGGCTCGTAACGAGCCAATCAGCCCCGAAAGATGGTGTTTTTGATTGCTGAGTTTCATCACCGGCCATCATCAAATATTCAGATCCACTTCTACAATTGAGCATATAAATGCATAATCTCAAGGCAAAAATAAATAAAAGCATGGAGAAGCACAAAACCTCTAGACGAAAAGACGCGCGATAGATCTGCGGCCTGGCATGCGGACATCAGAATTGCAGAGTTGGCAGCATGGCTCGTAACGAGCCAATCAGCCCCGAAAGATGGTGTGTTTTGATTGCGTTTTTCATCACAGTCCACCAAGCTCGCATGGAGAGAAAAAAAAAATTATTCCTATCTCACCAGGGGCAAGAAAAAAAAACAGAAAAATTCCTATCTCGCAAGGGGAAAAACCAGAGAGGGAAAAAAAATCAGAGAAACTCCTATCTACACAAAGGAAAGAAAGAAAAAAATACGACGATGCTTCATGACCAACTACGATGTAGAGAAACAAAAAGGATGGCGCGACGGCAGCGGCGGCGGCGGCGGCGAGCACGGAAAGCAGAAACCCTAGCTAGCCGCCAGGTGATGTGTTTGAGCGACGAGGGAGGTGGTCAGTTTATAAAGGAGCTGGGGTGTTGTTCCAGCCGTTGGATTGCTTCCCGAGGACGATGTGACGATGAGGGTTTGATTATTCTGCCTAATGGGGCCCAATTCAAGGAGAAGGAACTTCGGCCCATGCTTTTTCAAATGGAAACAAGACGACATGCTGGCCCATACCAAAAGAACAGCCCAAGAAAAAAAAAAGAGAGAACAGCTCAAGCCGTTAGCCTGGTGCTGTGCATCCACTCTCCTGAACGCGGCTGCTCCTCCCCCGATGGTGCTCCCGAGCTCGGCAAATGTTGTCTCCGGTGCGGCATCGGCGGCGGCCTGAAGCGCGACGGGTAGCACGACAGCGGCAATCTTTAGCGGCGCCGTCGGTGGCGGCGGCGGGATACTCGCTGCACGCCACGCGCTGACATGGATGAGCCGCCGCGCCCGCCCCCGCCCCCGCGGCCCGCGCTCAACTCCGCCGCCGCGACGTCATGGCCGGAGCTTCTGGCGCCGTTCGACCTCTCCCGCCTCCGCGCCACGCTGTCCTCGCACCCGCTCACCCCGCGCCGCCTGGCCCGCCTGCTCGCGCTCCCGCTCTCCCCGGCCACATCCCTGCTCCTCCTCGACTGGTACGCGTCCTCGCACCCCGCGCTCTCGCTCTCCTCCCTCCCGCTCCGCCCCATCCTCGCGGTCGGGGCCGCCGACCCCGACCGCGCGCTCGCGCTCCTCGATTCCCTCCCGCGCTCCCGCCTGCCCCCGCTCCGCGAGTCCCTCCTGCTTCCGCTCCTCCGCTCCCTGCCCCCCGGCCGCGCGCTCCACCTGCTCGACCAGATGCCCCGCCGCTTCGCCGTCACCCCGTCCTTCCGCTCCTACAACGTCGTCCTCTCCACGCTCGCGAGGGCCGACTGCCACGCCGACGCCCTGCTCCTGTACCGCCGGATGCTCGGGGACCGCGTCCCGCCCACCACCTTCACCTTCGGCGTCGCCGCGCGCGCGCTCTGCCGCCTCGGCCGCGCCGGCGACGCGCTCGCGCTGCTCCGCGGGATGGCGCGCCACGGATGCGTGCCCGACGCCGTGCTCTACCAGACCGTCATCCACGCCCTGGTCGCGCAGGGCGGGGTCGCCGAGGCCGCGACGCTCCTCGACGAGATGTTGCTCATGGGGTGTGCGGCGGACGTGAACACCTTCAACGACGTAGTACTCGGGCTGTGCGGGCTCGGGCGTGTGCGGGAGGCGGCCAGGCTGGTGGACAGGATGATGATGCAGGGATGCACGCCAAGTGCGGTGACATATGGGTTCCTCCTGCGGGGGCTGTGCCGAACAAGGCAGGTGGACGAGGCATGCGCGATGCTGGGGAGGTTGCCGGAGGTGAACGTGGTGATACTTAATACGGTGATCCGGGGATGTCTGGCGGAGGGGAAGCTGGCCAGGGCGACAGAGTTGTATGAGATGATGGGTTCAAAAGGATGCCCGGCGGATGTGCACACATACAATATATTGATGCATGGCCTTTGCAAGCTTGGGAGGTTTGGTTCAGCAGTGCGGATGCTTGATGAGATGGATGAGAAGGGCTGTGCACCAAACATCGTGACCTACTCTACCTTTCTGCATTCATTTTGCAGGAATGGCATGTGGGATGAGGCAAGAGCAATGCTGGATCAGATGTCAGCCAAGGGCTTTAGTATGAACTCCCAAGGATACAATGGAATCGTATATGCCTTAGGCAAGGATGGCAAGCTTGATGAAGCGATGAGGCTTGTCCAAGAGATGAAGAGTCAGGGGTGCAAGCCTGATATTTGCACGTACAATACAATAATCTATCATCTCTGCAACAATGACCAGATGGATGAGGCAGAACATATTTTCGGAAACTTACTTGAAGAGGGTGTTGTCGCCAATGGAATAACCTATAACACTCTCATTCATGCACTTCTTCGCAGTGGAAGGTGGCAGGAGGGCCTAAGGCTTGCAAATGAAATGGTACTTCATGGTTTCCAGCTAGATGTTATTAGCTACAATGGCCTGATTAAAGCCCTCTGCAAAGAGGGGAATGTTGATCGGAGTATGGTGTTGCTTGAGGAAATGATGACAAAGGGAATTAAGCCAAATAATTTCTCGTATAACATGCTGATCAATGAACTGTGCAAGGCAGGAAAGGTACGTGATGCATTGGAGCTCTCAAAGGAGATGCTGAATCAAGGACTGACACCTGACATTGTGACTTACAATACTCTCATAAATGGGTTATGCAAAGTGGGATGGACACATGCTGCTTTAAATCTCCTAGAGAAGCTACCCAACGAAAATGTGCATCCTGACATTATCACATACAACATTCTCATTAGTTGGCACTGCAAAGTCAGATTGCTTGATGATGTGGCTATGCTTCTAGACAAAGCAGTAAGTGGGGGAATAGTTCCTAATGAGCTTAACGTGGGGAATGATGGTGCAAAATTTTGTCAGGCAGCCAGTCAATCTTGAGGGTTACTAGAAGGATTTATTGTATATGCTGTATGTCATAACGGTTTTGGGACTCTGCAGCCTCGATATGCTTTTAGATCAATATGGGTAGCATCTTAACTTCCAGCATAGTGATGTCGTGCATGTTGATCTGGTACATATTTCTTCTCTGTTACAACTTGTACCATCAAAGTTACATCTATTGACCAAGTAATGCTATTTAATATCTTCCTGTGCAGAGTGATAATGGATACAATAGTACTAAATTTTGAGTTGTACTCGCAAGGTACAAGTAAATTTAAAAAGCTAGCAACTTTCTAATGAAATGTGCTCGTTGCAAAATTACTGATGTTTGTAGCATAAGCATACTTTCTTTATGTAGTAGAATCTTTTGTTCCTTTGGAAATCTTGACCCAACCATGTTCTGTGCTCTAGAATTTAGAGAACCTGTTATAGGCATTTACAAACTGTATGTGCATACCTGTTTGGTTGTCATTATGGCAAACAAGGGCAACTACCCAACTGAAACAATGGAAATCTTCATCTTAGCAGTGATGTAATATGATTGGTAAATTGGTTAATTGCGTGAAGTGTAGCTTGATGACATATAATGCTGAGCTTTGCAGGACTATTGGAGCCCTTTTTCTCTTAGATTACTGATTAAGCACCAAAGCAAATAGCCATTGACAGAATTCAACCAGAGTCTTGGCTGAAAATGCTTGAACAGGAAGGAAGATCTCTGGTAGCACAGTGGTCATGTTGTGAGTGACAATAATGGACCTTTCTACTATTCCAGCTGCACATCCTACCTACAGTATTGAACCGCCCTAAGGTACAGAAATCCTAGGGTGCAAGAAAAATCTGTTAATTGGACGTACAGTACTTGCTTACATAATCTTTTTCCTATTTGAAAAGGCAGCATATAGTATGAAACAAGTGCACCCCAAATACTTTTTCATTGTTTGTTTTCTTAAAGCACGACCCAACTTGCTTATAGTCATACAGTGTTCTTCAGAATATGACCACTTCAATTGAGGTGCCGAAGGGTAGTTCCAGTGTCTACTTTAAAAGAAAAAGGGGGTAGCTTGAGGGAACATAATAGTTTGATAGTTCTGGAGTAGCTAATGCTCTTGAGGTTTAATCTGAATTTTTTGGCATAAGCAGCCTATTATTGTGCGCTCTTATTGGATTCTCTGAGTTAGCAATATCAGAAGAGACTGTGAAATTGCTGTTGAGATTGTGATGGGATCCTGTATAGAATTGGTAAATATCGTAAACTAGAGATAGATTTTCTCTTGATTTTCCAAAGACAGGGCTGTATTGGTACACTCCATTATCAGCACTATGATAACTGTGTGGGTTTTCTAATTACAGGAATCCCGTTTGGTGCAGGATGAAGACCTTGATCCTTCATATAGATGAAAATTTTGTGTTATGTTACTTCTTTATCTTTGGGATCTGTATTCTTGAAAACTGATGGATTTGTCTCCGTGTGAATTAAAGTCGTAGTAGCAGCACTGTGAAGGGGGCAATACATAGATGAATGCCAACACTGTGATTTTAAACATGAAATACTGTGGTTTAACGAAATCAAATTATTAAAGTTAAGCTTATTGTATTGCATAGGTATTGGCCAACTAATGTATTGTACAGTATTGGCCAACTAATGTATTGTACAGTATTGGCCTCCATGAGGCTCTGCCCCTGTGGGTGGCTGCATTATTCTAGCACTACTGATCTGGAGCTTGGATGGATTCACGCTTTTTTCATGAAGACAGCGTGTTTATTAAGCTTTTCACTCATTCATTTAACCGGATATGACCACAAAAACTTGGAGTCATGAAGTTTGATCTACTGTACCTTTTCCTACAGAGATGCAATTTGTTTCATTTGGTGACTGTAAGCTTACTTTTTGATAGTTTCCTCTTTTCTCCTGGCTTGTGCAGTGGCAGTGAACCATTGAGTAAGTAGTTGAATACCTGTGAAGCCTGAACCAGAGTCTCCCTGGGATGGTTGGCACTGATCGTGAATTTGTGATGCTGTCTGTGGTCAGCATTTTCCACGGCAGTTAAGGTCAACATTTGGCCTCTCTTGAGATTCTGACATGTGTGTTTTTAAAGAACATCCATCGTGCTGAACATGCTGAACCCAAGCACTTTGATTGATGAAATGCTGAAGAAATCATGCTTGTGGCACATGAAAGCATGGCAAGGCCTCCCAGGTACTATACGTATTCTTGTATTATTGTGCCTATTTTCAGTTTGTTGAAGCACTATTCACACACACAAAAACAAGTTTGTTGAAGCACTGTATTATTCTAACCAGGTATTTCCTAATTCAGTGCAGCACAATATGTTGGTGGCATCCAGGAGCTTTTCCTCTCCTCCCAGCATTCTACTAGTATTTGCTTGCGAGGCCCAAGGCAAGCGACCCAGCGTCGTGTGTCTCCGGCGCACTCCCCGCCGCCTCACCGTCCCCAAACCTAAAGCCAGCGACCAGCGTGCGCGGCTCGGCCGCAGATGCAAGGCGTGGTCGTCGACTCGTCGTCGCTTCCGAGGCTTCCCCAAAGCACGATGCGTCCACGGCCAAGGCGGCGGCCATACACGGAGTGTACCAATACAGCCCTGTCTTTGGAAAATCTCATAGTGCTGATAATGGAGTGGACGCATCGTGCACTATGAGATTGCATACAGCCCTGTCTTTAGAATTGGTAAAAAATCTCTACAGCCCTGTCTTTGGAAAATCAAGAGAGGGATCCTGTATAGAATTGGTAAATATCGTGACACTCCATTATCAGCACTATGAGATTGCATATGCATACAGCCCTGTCTTTAGAATTGGTAAAAATCTCTGAGTATGTGTTTGCGTGCGTGCGTGGGAGCAAGAGCAAACTGGATGGGTCATGGGAGTTGTTACCGTTCCAACCTCGCGTGTTCCTAGGCAGGATTTTTATTCACCCTTGGATTCTGCGGCTGTCTGCTCGAAGCTGCAAACGGCTTGGCCTGCTCCGAATACGAGTGAGATCCTGCGGCAGCGAAGCCGAAGCTGAGGAGCACTGGTACGTGTCTGCAGTCCAGCCGGCCAAGGCGTTCGGTTGGCTGGTTAATTTTCTGTTTGGCGATCGATGAATGCTGCTGCCCCGCCTGCTGTGGCGGTTGTGCAAGAATGCAAGAGGGGCGGACGGGCGGGCGTGCGCTACACCCACGCTGCGGCCTCGGCGTCGCGTCTCGGCCGTCGAGACACCACGAGCGCGGCGCAGACCTGCACGCACACGCACACGCACACGCACACGCACACGCACACGATCACGCTCACGACGGGCCTCCTTTCGCTGCACTGCACCGCCTGGCATGGCAGTCCGAGACTCCGAGTGCACGACCAGCGCAGCGTTGGGCTGCCACTCGGTCAATGGCTCTGGCCCCACAAGGCTGACGGCACGGTAACCACCGTTGTTGTCTCGGTCAAAATGGATGTACCACCGCCACTCGTGCGCACTGCTAGGAGGCAGGCGTACCTGTGTCCTCCCGATGCTTCTCCAGTGCTCGCTTGGACGCTTACCGGGGCCTTGTTCACTTTACAAATTTTTTTAACTCGATAAATAGTACCATTTTCGTTTTATTTGGTAAATATTGTCCAATTGTAGACCAACTAGGCTCAAAAGATTCATCTCGTGATTTCCAACTAAGCTGTGTAATTAGTTATTTTTTTTATCTACATTTAATACTCCATGCAAGCGACTAAAAATTGATGTGATAGAGAGAGAATGAAAAAACTTAAAATTTGGATGGCATCTAAACAAGGCCCGGGTGGAAATTACTAGAGAAAATTTCCTCGTTGCCATCAAATTTTCCAAATTTCCCTCATTGCCATCGGGTACAATTTGCATTTCTCTATCTGTCATTTCCGTCACTTCCCGTTAGTATCGCCGTTAGGTGGTGTGGAAGCCTCTTTTGTCGCCTCTATTCCCGAGTCGCTGGCCATCTGAAGCCGGAAAGGACATGGGCAGATGCGCTAAAGGCTGCATCGTCACTGAGCGGTGCCCAAGAGTCATGACTCAACTGCATGCACTGGACTGGTTCCCTGACTAAGCTTGGCCCCTTGCTCTTGCGTTGCTAATTTACTGCTCCTGCTAGACTGCTATCCAACGAATTAGGCACTTGATCACAGCACCACCAGTGCGTTGCTACTACAACTTTCTACTCTTTCTCTAGCTTGCTGGAGTTGCTTCAAGTTCTGCTCCTGGCTGTACTGCTTTTGCGATGCGTCCGTCAAGTATGCCACCTTGAATTGCAATGTTGGTGTACACGTACCGTTCTCAGTCTTTCTGCTCATACCAGCTTGGATTGGAAGCCGGCCCTGCTGCTTGCCCCGTGGCGCGACTGCACGCCTGACAGGAGAGAGAGAGAGAGGCCACGAGCTGGGTGCTCACGCTTGGCTGCCAAGGGCGACGCCTAGGCAAGCAGCGGTTCACGGCCTCCGGCCCCGACCGCGGGAGCGGCGCGCAAGCGCAGGCGCAGCTTCCCGTGCGGCCGACTGCCGACCACGACCGCGTTGAGATTCACCTCTAGCAAACGCGAGGGCACGCTAAGCTTGGCTCCCGCTGCCAATGGCAGGTTTGGCTCTGCCTACGGCCGCCGGCAGGTCGTAGACCGATGGATAATAGAGATAGATAGTGGGGCCCAGCTGTCGGCAACTATAAGTTAGTAGGTTTTAACGGAAGTGGCATTGAAGGAAACACAAAATATATTCCATGGCAATGAAGGAAATTGAAAATTTTAGATGGCAACGAAAGAAGTGCTATAATCTTTAGTGGTAAAGAAGGAATCGGCTCAAATTACTAGCGGCAAAATGACGAGGGCACACCAAACTTACAGCAAACGATTGACCTCGATAAAACCTCCTATAGAACACAAGACCTCTAATATACAAGAATAGAAAAAATAAGTACTCCCTCTATCCCTGAAACACCGTTGTTTTATGAATGAATCTAGACAGGTGTTTGTTCAGATTTACTTCTAAAACGATGGTTTTTTTAGATGGAGGAGTATAGGATTCGAATGCCATAACACTTTAAATCCCTACAAGATTTTAAAAACTTACAAAAGTTTAGAGAAAAAAAAACTTTGAAAATTCCTCCTATGTTTTATTTTTCTCCGCTCCAACGAGCCCTTAAATCGTGTTGTGTCGTAGACCGCCAATGCAACGAGTCCCAGTGTAGGGTACTACTCCTATGTCGCTCCTTTGTTGAACCGGTACTGTATCCAAATTATTTCGTTCCAAGCCAAAAAAGTGCTCTGTACTTTTGTACTACTATGCACCCGTGTACCGTAACAAATTTTTCGATAACCAAGCGGTGGCAGCACTGCCTTGGGGTTGGGGTTGGGTTTCTTTTTCCATTTTTTTCTTTTTCTTTTTACTTTTACCGCGGCGTGGAAAAGAGGGCAAGTGGTGGGGAGGAGAGAACCCACGCCGTCGCCATGGGCCTGCGCGCGCGCTGCCGCACACACACGCGTAGTCACGCACACGCGCACCCCGCCCGCACGGCCGCACGCGTCGGCCTCGTGGGCTCGTGGGCTCGTCCTCCACACGGCGAGCGCAGCGCAGACGGCAGACGTGCACGTACGACGACCGGCGGTGTTATTTCGTTGAAACGGTACGGAAGCGAAAAAAGGCAAATATCCTCTGCGCGCTGCCGTCAATGATGCCGGGCCCCACCCTCGCGGTAAACCGCCGGCCAGCCCAGCACAGTAAAAACTAGCAGTAAGTGATGACCCAGTCAACATAGAAGCTGTTCGCAACAGAGCTGACGTGCGATGACTTGGACTGCTCAATAGACCATGTGTTGGTGTTTGCAACAAAGGTAGTAGTAGGACGAGGATACTACTAGCACTACACTATAGGAGTTTAGTACATCGTTTTGGATCCACATAAATTTCAAAAATCCAAATAGAAAAAACTCAAATGAGTTGTTTAGCTGATGATTTCTATGGCTGATAAATCAGCTAAAACTAATTTGTTATAAGAGAAAAACACTTAATAAAATAGGCTGATAAGTCTGACTAGAATTTCATCCGAACACTTTATAATTTTAGAGGCACGGAATTCAAGAAACATTGCAGATCATTTTCATCTAGAATCCCGATTTTGGAATCTCATCCAAGGCTGTCTAGATGCCGAAATTTTTTACAAAATACTATTGTAGTATTTTTCGTTGTTATTTAGTAATTAGTGTCCAATCATAGTCTAATTAGGCTTAAAAGATTCGTCTCGTAGATTTCACCTAAACTGTGTAATTAGTTTTATTTTTTTCTATATTTAATACTTCGTGCATGTGTCTAAAAATTTAATGTGACGAAAAATCTTGAAAAATTTTGCAAAATTTTCTGGAACTAAACACTACCCAAACAGGTCCCAAAGAAAGCGCAAGAAACAAACAAAAACGGTGGTTGCAGAGTAATTATAGTACTTTCTTCTACCAGTACCTCTTCAATTGAAGTCACAAGACTGACATTGATGACCTGATCAACACGATACAGTACTGCAAAGCAGCTCAGATCACACCAGCGACGCTTCAGTTCGACAGTTCCTCCCAAGAAGAGAGGACAAGGAACCCAAAACTGCCCGGGATTCCTTCCGTTCCCCCGGCCGCGGACAACTGAATTTTTTGTTTTTTGTTTTTCGCAGGAACAAAAAACGACGGAAAAGAAAAAAGGAGGCGTCTTTTTCTCTCTCTCACTGTTCCAAGAGCCGGAAAACCGCTAAAACACCTGGAGCCGGCCCTCGGACGGATCGACACGCGATGGAAAATCTTCTGAGTTCTGATGAGGGGGGGGAAGGAAAAAATTGGAGCCGGAGAGGCAGACAGTCTCTGTTCTTGGGTTGATCAGCTGGCCAGCAGCAGCAGGGACGCCAGCCCGGTCACCACCTTCCTCTTGGCCTGCGGCGGCTGCGGGCTCAGCCCCAGCTTGCTAGCCGCCCTGGCTCCTCCGGCGTCGGCGACACCACGACCGTGATCTTCTTGTCTGCCCCGTCTTCTTCTCCGCCGGGAATGTCGGCGGCGGACGCCTTCGGCTTCTCGTCGAACCGCAGCTCGAACTCGCCGGAGAAGTTGGCGGCGGATATCGGCGTGGCGAGCGCCGTCGCCGGCGCCGGCGTCTTGTCCGGGCTACTGCCGTTACCGCTGCTGCGGGCGTGCGGGGACAGCCACTTGGCCCGCATGTACTCGTGCTTGCGCCACGGCGGGAAGTGGAGCCCGCGCTTGCGGAGGGCTCTGCCGCGCGGCCTCCGCCACGACGGCCACGATCCGGCCCAGCCGGTCGGGAGTGCCCACGAACAGAGGCGGCAGCGCCTGCAGCGCCGCGCGGTACGCCTTGGTGGGCCGCGCCACCTCGAACTCCGACCGGAAGTCCACCTCCACCACAAGCCGGGCGCCGGGCACGGACTCCACCACAGCGTCGATGTACTCGTGCTCGCCGGCCGGGTGGGAGGGGTCTTGTCCCACCGCGACGTGCACACCGCCGCGTCGTACCCGAGCGCGCGGAGCCCGTCCGCCACGGCGCGGCGGATGTCCGCCGTCTTCCGCCCGGAGCCGGAGCCCTTGCCGCAGCGCTCCGCGATCCGCGACGCGTCCGCCAGGAGGTTCCGCTCCGCCGTGCTCGCGCACTGCACCAGGCCCTGCGAGAAGGAACGGAAGGGGGGGGGAGGAAGAAATGGAAATTAATTCTTGATGACCACTCGACGATGATCGACTTCGGAGGCGACAAGAACCGAATCCGGACAAAAGATGGTACCTTGAGCAGCTCCAAGGCGTCGCCGGCCGCGGCCGGCGCGGCGGCGGGGGCGGAGGCGGAGGGCAGGAAGTCGAAGTCCTCGTCGTCGCTGCCGTCCTGGTTGCCGTTAAAGCAGCTGCTGCATCGCCCGCGCGGCGGCCGCTCCACGGCCGCGGAGGACTCCTCCATGAAGCTGATCACCATCTTGTCCAGCGCCACCGACCCGACATCCGCCTCCGCTCCGGCGCCGCCGGATGCCGCCGGCTTCTCGTCCTTCTCTCTCTCCTTGCCGTCCCCGACCAGGCGCTCGGCCGGGGTCACCCGCACCATCAGCCTCCGGAACATCGACACCCTCGCCGGCGCAGTCGGCCTGCCCTCCATCGTACCCTGCTGGTTCTTCACCGGGAACAGAAACGTCATCGACGGCCGCCACTTACCACCGTCGCACCCTCTCCTTCCCCGCTCCACCCAACCACAATCACCGTCCTCACTTGGCAACCGAAACAAGAATGGCGCGTGATCCGTGCCCTGCCTATTACAACCAAATAACAGCTACAGTCTACACCGTCTTACTTGTAGCCCAAAGGGGGGTCGCCGCCGGTGTCCATCTCCGGCTGTTCGTGCTCTCTTCCTCTCTTCGGAGACGAGGACGGAGGAGTGGGACTGTGAGGTGCCCCGCAAGGTCTTATAAAGAGGGAGGAGGAGGGGCTGTATGGCGGGGGGGGGTGACGTGGATGGTGGGTGGGCCCACAGAGTACGTGGCGTAGTGGGTGTAGGCCGTGTGGGGACGGGGGAAGGACGACGTTGACAGCTGGGCCCAGACGGTAGGTCACGGTGTTGTTGCCGTTTTTGGGAGAGGGGGACGGAGTACTCCGTGGACGCCGAGAGAAGTGACGGGTTTACCCCTGGCTGTTGGGGGTAAGCCATGTGCTCAACTGCTGCATAAGGAGGGGTAGATCCGTAGTTTTTTTTTTAGGAAAGGCCTATTTGAGCATGGAATGGCAAGTTTGCCCCCTTTGGAGTTTACCGTTGTTTTGTGCAGCCCGCAGTTTTGTGCGAGAATGATTAGTGGAGTGTACTTTACTATAATTAGTTTTAGCATTATGCTTTCAACCATAATCAACTTATATAGAAATTCAAAAAAAAATCAACTTATATAGGACCTGGGCCAACTATTTATTGAACTGAGAAATTTATAAAATACATTGTTTTATGATATTGGTAGATAAAAAACTTCATACGAAGAAGTACAATCATAACACTTCTATTCTAGAGTTTGCGGATTAATGCGAATAGATGGTTTGATATTCGTATATAGGCAAATCGTAAAAAGTTTAAAACTAATTGACATTCCATTAAGTGTAGTAATAGATTGATTCCTCTGTGTTCGGTTCCTTCCTGTATTCAATAAGACATCTCGTATTTATTGTTAGAAATATGTTGCTTGGCTAATATGGTTGGCGCAACAAAAGATCTCTCGCCACAGCGGGCACTCTAAGAGTAGCCTCAACGCGTTGAGTAGCATAGTTTCTATAATATTAACTACTCTTCCATAGACTCCACACTGATGTGGTGAGAGGGTTATTCGGAAGAGAGAAATTGCTTCTCCACAAAGAAATCGTCTCGACAATCCTATAATGAATGAAGAAATCAACAAGATACACGTCAGGTGCGAAGCGTGGTTGCTTCACGTGTTTTGTGAGGTCCACCATCAAGACCATCACCCCAAACTCGTCGTTGCTAGTGGCGCACCAGATCTTTCACAAAAGAGACCGAGAAGAGGAGATAGACTCACCATTGACCTCACTCCATCGTCGTCGGATCCGCCGCAGGAGGTCGTGGGGAGAAGAGGGGGTTGCATCACTTCACCTCAGCAGCATAGATCCAAGCCTCACCGCGCCAGCCCGAGCCTCGAGCACCACGCCCCAGTGTCCAAGCACCGAGCGAGTACGCAAGAGAAGATATATATATAGAGAGAAACGGGATTGGGGATAGAGAAAGCGATTATTTATTAAATTTATTAGAGGTGCCACGTATAGATACCTTGCATATTAAGTGATGTGGTCTCTAATATAAAAAGCTTAATCTTACTGACGTGATAAGTATAAAATGGTCTTCGCTGGCAAAGAGAAGTTGCAATAAGCCGTGTGTCAAGTCGAGGATGAGCCTTCATTGTATTGCTGTGAAATGCAATGGTTTGCGAGGCCGTGATTGTGGTGTTCCTTGTGTTCTCTTTTCAGACGCTGGGCTTCAAAAGATCTTCACCGCTTAGTCGTGCCATTTTTAGTTACTAGTTGTGTCTCATCATTAGTTGCTTCTCTTGGTGCTTCGCTTTGTGTATTTACGAATTATTTTCATATGATTAGTTGTTATTCGACTTCGTTGACGATCCTGTAAGGATCGTATTGGTCTTGATAAATTTAGGTTTGCTAAGCATGCGAATTAAACTTTTTCTTCCTCCTAAAAAAACTACTTAGGTACGACCGTAAACAGAAAAAAAAATCAGCGCCGGAACTGGCCTAATACACTTCTTGCATTGTACCTAATAAAGCGGGGAAGGAAAAAAAAAACCCATTGCCCTACAGCAGCCATACCCGTACACTTCTTCTGTGCCTAATAAAAAACCGGAAGCCGTAAATGGGGCACAAAGCCAGGGGTAAAACGAGAAGGCCCTGGCTTTGTGCCGTAAACGGGGCACAAAATTTTAACAGGCGAGCGGCGAAATGGACGAATTTAAAAAAAAAATATGAAGTCCACTTTTAGGCCATTAACTATTGTGTGTCTAATTTTGACCCTCAACTACAAAACCGTCTAATATTGGTACCTCAACTGTTAAAACCGTTCACTTTTAGCACCTGAACACGAGCGAAGCTGTTTTGTCCAACGTGGAGCGGGTTTGACCACGCCACGCTGGCGTTGACTGCCACATAGGACGTCAACCTTCATCTCAGTGACATATGGGGCCCACGCGTCACCCACTCATCCCCTCCCTCTCCATCCTCCAGCTCCGGCGCTGACAGGGACCGCGGCTCGGGCCGGTGGCACCACGGAGACCGTGGCGTCCGTGCTACGGAGCGCGGACAAGAGGCGGTCGTGCGGGTGTTGGTGGCAATCGCGGCGTCCGGCTTCATCGAGGAGCAGAGCAAGAGGTGCGTGGCCGCGGCGCTCGCCGTCGACGCGCCGTCCGCGGCCGCGTCCGTAGCATGCGTGCGGCGGAGCGGGACCTCGCTGGAGGCTCGGGTGGATGCGACGAGGCTGGTGGAGTCGCTGCTTCGCAATGCGGCGCCGGTGCCAGGCGCGCGGGCGGCGATGGAGGAGTCCGAGGAGCTGGTCAGTGAGCTGACCCGCCTCGTGTGCCCTGCGGACGACGAGAAAAGGGGCGGCGGCCTGGACAGGAAGGCTTTGGTGGCAGGGCTGACGTGCCTGGCGGCCATTACGGCGACGTGGCGCGCTCACGCCGAGATGGTCCGGTTGGGTGGCGTGCCCACGGCCGTGTGCGTCTGAAAGGTCCTTGTGTGGTTTTGGTAATTGAGTGACAACCTAGGTGGACTAATTATGTTTATGTGAGATACACAGGTGATTAGTCCACATGTATATATGTGTGAGCAACATATGCCATAAAGGTGAAAATGGCTTGGAGATGTTGCAAAGCTCACACATATGATGATGAAGGAGCTCATTGCAAATGAGACATGACATTGAGTCATGTGATCAAGGTGGAGAAGATCAAGATATGACTTGGCTTGATGGACCGGTTGCAAGCATGAAGGGTAAGTTGAAGGCTTTGGAGCGATGGACCGCGTGGCAGTGAAGCTTAAGCAAGACTTGGCGCCGATAGACAAAGGCAATGGTGAAAAGCAAGTGAAGTCAAGATCGATGAACCAATATGATCACGTGATGATATGAAGTGGATCATATCATTGTTGATCGTGTTGGTGCATGTGTTGCATCGACATTGAAGGAGATGGAATGGAATGCGCAAGGCAGAGGTATAACCTAGGACATTTTATTTCACCGGTCATAGGTGCGTAGAGAAGTTTATGACCGGGTTTAGGATAGATGGCCGTACTATCAAGAGGGGCAAACTTGTTTGCATATCGGTCATCTAGTGCCACTCGAGTGATTTAACTTTACATCGTCACTAGGATTGAGTGGCGTGGTAAGTTGAGTGGCTAATCCTTTAAAAAATGATTGTGAAAATGCTAACACACATACACATGGTGGTGTACACTTTGTGGTGTTGACACATTTACAAAGGAGATGAAGTTAGAGTTGATGTGGATCAACTCGGTGATGAAATGGAGGCGAGAAGGGTTCGAAAGTTCACCGGCGCCCTATACAGAAAAGATAGGGTTTCACAGAGTGCATCGGACGCTAGTCACGTAGTGACCGGACGCTAGGGTTCTACGTCCGGTCAGTGGTGGTAGAGAGCGTGTAGGCGTCGGTCCTCTACCGGACGCTAGCGCTGAAAGTGACCGAACGCTGACAGGGTGCGTCCGGTCAGGCTGACATACTGTGACGTAGGCGATGCAGAGAAGGTGGAGAAGGACCGGACGCTGATGCTGCGTCCGATCGTGATCGACCGGACGCGTCCGGTCACGACTGGTACCTTACTGGAAATGACCGGACGCTGGGGTTGCTGCATCCGGTCACTTCGCAGCAGCGCATCCGGTCATCACTTGGCCGTTGGGATCAGGCGCTCAGTATTTGAAGAGAGGGGACACGTGGCGTGCATCGCACGACCGGACGCTGGGGTCCTGCGTCCGGTCATCCCGAGTTTTGCCCAGTGAAGGGGTAACGGCTAGTTTAGCCCGTGGGGCTATAAATAGAAGGGTGTCTCAGCCATGGCGGTTGGGGAGCACCTCGGGGGACTTTGTGTCCATGCTTGAGAGTGTTTGGGAGCCTTCCATCTCACATATGCTTGATAGTGATCATCCGATTGTGTGAGAGAGCGATTCTAGTGCAATTGCATCATGAGGTTGCATCGAGTGAATCTAGGTGATCGAGTTGCAAGCCGGTGGTGCTTGTTACTCTTGGAGGTTGCCACCTCCTAGACGGCTTAGTGGTGGTCTCCGTCGAAGCCCGCAAGAAGCTTGTGCGGTGCTCCGGAGAAGAGCTTTGTGAGGGGCATTGTGCTCGCCCCGCGGGAGCCGCGAAGAGCAACTCTAGTTAAGCGTGTCATTGAGCTACCCTCACTTTCGGGGTAGGTTCTTGCGATGCCCGACGTGCGGGCTTGACGGGTGATGCTAATTAGCCACCGAACCACCAAGTGAGCGGTCGACACAACGGGGATATAGTGTGTTGGCAAGCACGTGAACCTCGGGAGAAAATCACCGTGTCAACCTTGTTCTTTCAGTTGGTTTACAATCCCTTTACACAAGCTTGTGATTGTTTTTATATATATTGTGCTTGTGTAGTTGCTCTTGTAATTAGTTAGCTTGTGTAGCTCACTAGTTACCTTCTTCCTTGTGTAGCATAGAAATATCTCCCTTGCGTGGCTAATTTGGTTTGTGTAACATTGTTAGTCACATTACTTAGTTTGTGTAGCTAAGTATTTACGCTCTCTAATTTGGCATTGGTTGTCTTGTTATTGAGCATTGCTAGTGAGCTTAGTTGGCTTTGTGCTTTTGCTTACTAGCATGTGCAAGAGCACCCTCATTGCTTAAAATACTAGTGGCATAGGTTTGTGTGACATTGCTCCTAGAATTGGTTAGGTGCGCTCTAGTTAGCCCGGCACCTTTATTGCTTAATTAGGATCTTTGTAAGGTGCTAGAGAACATAGATAGAGGGGTGTAGTCTTGGCTAGACCGATAGTTTAATTCCGCACTTGTTTTGGTTAGCCGACGCGATTAAGTTTTAGAAATGACTATTCACCCCCCCTCTAGTCGCCATCTCGACCCTACAGCGTCCTAGAGGCCTGTAACAGAACCGACCAATTATACGAAATTAAGTAAGAAAATCATCCGCCAGAGCAGACGATTTAGCAAACTTAAGCCCGTATAACCCGGTAGTCCGTGAAATCGCGAAGGATTTCAAACCAACTTCCATTCCAGCCAAGATCGTAATAAGTTTAGCGGTCACCATCACATATTACATAAAAGTTCGCAATCTCAAATACATCAGAGTTTAAACATAGTTATTACAAACCAGTTCGAAGAAAAGTAGCGGAAGCCATTTGTTCAAACCACACACACACTCACGCGGAGTTTAAATATAGTGCCAGCGAATGATCATCTCCAACAAAAGCATCAGACGAGACGTAAGGAATGACCTTGCCCATGGTCCTAAGCATCACCCATCGCAGGATAAAGGCAGTTGATACAATAGCCGTAATACATCTGCCCATCTGCAACAAGTGGGAATAAAACCCTGAGTACGAGAAGGTACTCACTAGACTTACCGACATAACCAAAAAATAAATGACACCAAGGATTATGAAGGCTTTATAGTAGGGTAGTGACTCATTTGCAAAAGAAGCATTTTAGCATTTCAAGAACTTTTGAAAAGCATTATTGCCAAGTTAATTATTATTAACTAACTGTCGACTAGATTTGCACCTATACTAGAGTAAACATGTGATTAAGCAAATAATGATAACCATTGAACATTAAACAACTTTCATATTGTCATATTCACTATAAGCGCATAAGTGTTCCATAAACATTTACTACGATGAAGTAACTCAAGTCAAGTGCTCACTATCCGGGAGCGATGGTGAATCGAATCGATTCCTAACCAAATTGGTGATTTATTCCTTACACAAATCTCACTCACCCGCTAAAGTGAGATATTGATCACCGAGTCAACTTTTCTGTATCTCGAGTTTGTCAGAACCACATGTACCCGGGGCCGACCGATCGCACTTTGGTCTTATCATCCCGCCCGTGTCCTACCACACCGCTTCACAGACAAGGCGTCATGCGGGCAATCTACTCGGCCCGAAAATCTCCCGACTTCGCGATCGAAAGGTACTTTATCCGGCCAGCTAAATGTAAGGCATGCGTTCAACATGACTCGAGGCCCAACAACGGTCGGTCCTTAATCGACACAGACGGAAACACTACAGTCCAAAACTCTGCAAGTCTCCGCCCGGTCTAAACTTCATTTAACACTTAGTTATACCATGACTTCATAGTCATCCAAGCAGATCCAGGTAACCACCTATAGCTCGCAGGTGACAGGAAATCACCCGACTTCTACCGATCTAAGCCAGCTAAGCATTGACTCGACTGCGGATACCAGGGTAACGAGGATATAGTATAACAAAGGTAAACAAGGTATAATACAGCAACGGTTGCAAACAACTCCTGAATGTAATGCATTAATTTAAGGTAAAGTATTTAATTAAATAATTGCAAACCGGGAGAAAAAAAATGCTCCGGGGCTTGCCTCTCTCGAAGGAGCTCGGGCGGTGATCGGGGCACTCCGGAAGTTCCTCAACGTCCTCCTCGTCGGCTTCTGGCACTTCCTGCTGCTGCACCTCGAGCTGCTCCTCTGGCTCCTCGGGTATGACGACTGGGTTCTCGGTTTGCGATCCTGTATGATGCAATGTGCGTAAGTGCTTATGCAATCGGTGCATCGAAGGAGATGAATGCAATGGATATGTTTAAATGTAAGGTAGTCAACATTATCCAAGAAACTATACTACAAGCACATGTCATCTACTGCATTCTCTTCTACTACTAGTATGTTTAAGTCAACACACCTTATCAAATGCTTCAAAGATACACCAAAGCTATTATTATTAACTAACCTTGTATTAAGGGGGATTATTTTATTTCCTTTTTAATTAGGGCTACAACAGCAATCTATATTTATGGTGCTTATAAAAATCTGAGAAAATTACAGTAGCATGGTACTACTCTAATTAGACTACCATCAGATTTTCATGGTGTTTGAATGAGTGGATTAGCCTACACAAAAATAACAAGCTATGGCATGATTTTGTACATGAAAATACTTTAAACTGTGAAAAGTGTCAAACAACAGAATTAATATTTTTCCTAGGTTATTCATAGCATATAATGACTGTACAAAAATCATCACATGCATGTTTTATACAAAGTTTGCTCTCTAACAAAAATAACAAAAATCAGCCATTAAAGGTACTTGAACTACACCTCAAAATTTTCCCACAGCACATGCATGAAACATATTTTTCCTAAGAAGTACATGACACAAGAAGATTAACAAACTTATAATCATATTTTTCTGAAGCCTATAGATTTTTCTACATATTTTTCAAGTTATCAGCAATATTCATGATTAAATAAAATCCTACAGAAAAGTATCCCAAAAATGACATGCAATAATTTTCCCAAGTAGATCTGATGATAAGGAACCTAGCAAAATTTGTTTCAACAAATTTGGAGCAAGTTTGAGCACCCAAACATTTTTCAAACCATTTGATTTCAAATAATAAAGAATAAATGGAAATCAAATCACTTAAGCGCATCGGGCCAGCCCGTGGAAACGAAGAATCGCCCACGGCCACAAACCGGCCCGCGCGCCCCGAGCGCCGAGGGGAGGGGAGATGGCCCCAGCGCCACCACGACTGCTCGCTTTGGTGGTCGAGTGAGCGCCTTCGCCGGCGTTGCTTGCACAGCGGCAAGGGCGCTGGCTCGACCATGAGGCCGGGCGGCCAACTCCGCCACGACGGTGAGGTGAGCTAGAGCGACGGGATGTGCGAGGAGACGGCGAAAAGTGGTAGGGTAGCTAGGCTAGGCGGAGAAGAGAAGGAAGACGACTTCCATGGCGGGCCGAGCACGGCGGGCGCGCCATGGCCGCTCGGTGGCGAGGCGTGTGAGGAGGCTCGACTGTGCTCGAGGGCGGCGCATAGCGCCGAGCGCGACTTGAAGGAAGGCGAGGCGGAGTTGCGGGCGCGAGGAATCGGGAATGGCGCGGTGGTGCGGGAGCTCGACGCCGTGGAGCTCGCGGGCGCTGGCGATGGCGCGAGCTTCGCTTTTTGCTCTGGAGGAGAGGGAAGGCAGTATGGGCGGAGGAGCGAGCGACTGGACGGGCACCAGCAGTGAAGGCGGGCGCTGGGCGCTGGGTCGGCTGGTGCCGCTGACGGGCGGGCGACGCCAAGCACATGGTCGCCACGCATGCGGAAGGTCTCGCCATGGTCGGACGCTGCATGCGCGGCGTGTGGCACGGCAACGGGCAAAGGCTGAGGCAAGGTGTGTGTGGGGCTGGCCGGGCCGAAGCGAGGCGAGGCGCTGCTGGGATCTTGCTGGGGCCGGCCAATGAGGCGGGCTGTAAGCGCGTATAATGCCCACGAAGGTATAAACAAGATTTTTCAAATTAATTTGAATTCCTTTTTCATTCAAACGAATTTTTGGACTAAATCAAAGCAGTTTCAAACTTTGGGCCAAAAATAAAAGTTGCTCAAAATTTTATCCTCTACAACTTTGATTTTAAGACCAATGTCCAATTCATTATAGATTTTGAATTATAAAATTAAAGTCAATTTTGACTCGAACCCTAATTTTTGGAGAATTATTTTTAAAGCAAAATTTGGCAATAATTCAAATACAAACCTTGCTCCAAAAATTGTGATAAACAATTCTAGATGATTTACAATCATAACCAAACAAGTTATACTAACCTAGCAAACAAAATCAGGGCAAAACAATTCTAACAAAGGTATGCAACATTCAGGTTTCACAACATGTTTCAGATGTTTCGAAGCAGTATTTCACTTGTTATTCACATGATTAAGCATGTATGATTTGGATGCTTGATGATGCATGATATGCGTGATTTGCAGTGCCTAAATGTAGGCATAACACCGGGGTGTTACAAGGCCGATGCCGGGTCCTCGAGCCAGGCGTTCCGCATGCTGGAGCCCACGGTGGGGTGCACCGAGGGCTCCGCGGTGGGGAGCACTGAGGGCCGCGTCGGGGTGTGCGAGTCTGCCAGGATGGGCATCGCCGAGGCAGCGGTGTCACCCACCCTGTCCGCGCTCGGCAGCATGGACGCCACGTCCTCTACGCTCTAATTTCCCTCTCAAATTTGCGATGTATCTAATCTCTCTCTCCAATTCCTCATGACCATAGTAGCCTTGGGTCTTGAGCTCACTGCTGGGCATGGTCCCGTCCTAGATCATCCTCTATTAAGCTTACTCGAGTCATTCTCGTCGCCAGCGGCCGCCATTGGCACCGAGCTCAAGCTCCGCCGCAATCAACCCCATCTCGCCCACAGCTCCGCCTGCTTTCAAGACAACAAGAGCCTTCTACAGAATAGTGGTGAGCCCTAGTCCGTCCTCTCCCCTCGCTTAGCCCAGTGTAGCCGCCGTCTCGTCTGAACACAACAGTGTCGCCGCCGCTGCCACAGACCTACCACGGCCGGCCCACGCCAGGTCGCCGGGGCTGCTACCGTCTGTGCCCTAGGGCCACGCGACCCCCTCTATAGCCACCACGCATGCTCCGGCCACCTCATCCGCCGCTAGTGTGGACCTGCCCCGCCGGCAGCGGGGCCGAGCTCGCCTGTCCGGATGCTGGTGGAGCTGGAGGAAGGAGAGGAAGGGGTTGAGTGGTTGACGCATGGGCCCCACATGTCACTGAGATAGAGGCAGACGTCCTATGTGGCTGTCAATGCTAACGTGGCGTGGTCAAACACGCTCCACATTGGACAAAACAACCCTGCTCGTGCCCAGGTGCTAAAAGTGAATGGTTTTGACAGTTGAGGCACCAACATTAGACGGTTTTGTAGTTGAGGATCAAAATTAGACGAACCCAATAGTTGAGGGCTAAAAGTGAACTTAATCCGAAAAAAAGAGAAGCCCGGACGCTGATGGGGATTGGGGACACGCGGCGCGCGAACCATGGCCCGGGCGCGGAGGAGACAGCGACGGCCACAGGCGCGTCACGCAGGGGACGACGATGCCTTCCGTGCACTGTGCGTAAACCGCTGAGCACAGCACGGACAAGGCAGTGCGACGTGCCCCCACGGGATCTCGTGTGGCTGCGCCGGCCTGTGCTGCTCCATTTTTCTTTTCCTCCGGCCTTTTCCCGGCGCATGAAAACAACACGTGAAAGGGGAAAAAATGGAAAAAATGACGTGAGCTATTATTTCCCTTTTGCCTGGTCCGGCTCCGGCCGGGCAGCGGCTGGATTGGCTGCGAGGTGGTCTTGGCCTGTTGCAGGCTTGCAGCTGCATAGGATAGCTAGGATGGCCTTAGAATAGCCTGTTCGCTTGCTCGTAAACGATCGTAAATTTTCAGCTGGGAACAGTATTTTTCTCTCACACCAAACCAGCCAGCAATAAATAATCCACGATACGATACGGCCTCCCGAACAGGCTGTATATATGCAGGTGGATGAAAATGTTTTTGCTCTTTGTTTCCTTCCCTTGCTAGAGACTAGAGACCAAATGAGGATGTGTACAAACTAGATGAGATGGACTATGATTTGCTGAACATCTATATTTTTTTTATGTGGAAGCATGGACAGTTTAATGTGTTGTTTTCATATACTCTATGGTTAATATTTTGATCTAGAAGTCTATGACAAAAGAAACCGTCAGCATAGTGAAAAGAAATTTGGTTGCCCCATGTATAGTTTATTTATGTTACATTTTTCTATTCTTGCCTTGGGAGCTAGTATTATATTTTTTGTGTGTTTGTGATTTTATTTTAGTTACTGTACATGGTTTCATTGGCCAGTGAATGCCAATTGTCCTTTTCTACTTTATTGCTCTATGTGGACTTTGGGTAACCATTTGAGAGAGAGATAGTGATGCATGCATTGTCCCATGTCCTTTTTATTTGCCCTATAAAACTTACCTAATAATGTTTTCAATATAAACATAATTCTTAAGAAATCAGCTTGTAACCAGTCATTTCAATTCACACGGAATGTACAGTGCCAGGGCCATGTAAATAGTATAGGTCACAACACCATTCTAATTTTGAGATAAAACTTCCTTTGTGTAAAGAAGAGGGAGCGGGGGGGTTCAGTCAATTCGGTTTGTTAATAAAATTTGTACTAACCAATAGGGCCCGACAATGGTTATTATTTGTAACACGTATGGCACTGTGTGAAGTTGGGCATTTCTAGGGAAAAAAAGTTTGAGGGAATCCGTTTCAAAATATCATTTTAAGGACATTTACATTAAAAGTTTATCATCTGTGCACACTCAAATATGTAATTTCTTAATGTTACAAAATACTATCTTCATTACAAATCGTAAGTCGTTCTGGCTTTTTTTAATATATATATAGACTTTACTGTGTATCTAGACATAATTTATATCTAAATACGTAGCAAAAATTATGTATCTAAAAAAGCCAAACCGACTTACAGTTTGGAATGAAGGGAGTACCGTATATTGTTAAAAATCATATATGTGCCCCTTCTGTTGTGTATAAAGAATATGAAAACCTCTACAGGTAGCTAGGCATACCAATAATAATTAATTAAGATAAAACTATCATGGTATTATAGATACGTTGCACATCCGACAGATAGGAACTGAATTAATTCCCGGTGTCCAAATGCAAGTTTAACAAGTGAGAATAGCAGATCATGATCCTTTAATTTTGTTGTTTATGAGAAGGGACCTACTATACGTACCTCTAATGAGTGGTTATTTGTTCCTATCCATTGGTGTAACGACTTGATTCTTCCTTGACACTGTCCCCTAACCACTATTCTCTGCCCCCATTAAGAACTGACGGATACACCTTACGCAGCTGATGCCTGATGGATGCATTGGTATCTCATATCTCATATGCAAGATGATGCAGAGTGTGTACTGAGCCAACTAACCCACCTAGTCTGATCATCACAACTCCATCTTTTTTGAGAAATTCTTAGATCACACACAATGTGTATGTGTTTGCCTTATTTTGATGGTTTGCACTTTTGGGCCTTTCTATCTTGACTTTCGGCTCTAAAAGGTAGGCAATATGGTTTCAGTACTGTGTTGAAACTGAGAGAGAGAGAGAGAGAGAGAGAGAGAGAGAGAGAGAGAGAGAGAGAGAGAGAGATTTCTTCAGGAAAAAAATAGGTGCCACTCTTTTTTTTTTGGTCTCCATCAAACGAGGTGGGGTGACACTGTCTCCGTGATCAAATATTTTGCAGCACCTTCTCATGTGTATGATGTAGTATTATCCAACTGTTATATATCCTAGTACGTACTAAATTTTCAGTTGTGTACGAACCCTTGATTGCAAATACTGAAATACATGTAACGAGTTATCCCAGAATCCACACAGGTCTAACGTTTTTCTTTTGGCCAAATATACAACTTTTCTGATTTGAAACCACAAATTAGTATACAATGGCAGATAAAATGCGACTACCTCTGGTCAGTAAAATTTGAAGTTTCAGTCTTTCAGACACAAAATACTGTCTGTAACGCCATACTTTGGCTGGAAGTAGCATATACGTTTTAACCCACAATGATGTCAAAAATTAGCATATAGTTGAACTTCAAGTAGTTTGTGGCACCACTGCAGATTCAACAACTCTTGGGTATGGAAGAGATGTCCCAAGAAGGAGCCAAATTATTGCTTCAGGAATTCCTCCCATGCCACTTCGTTTTCAGATGACTCCACAGTGGATAAGCCAAAGGCACAATGATTTAGTTTGAACAACTGACTTGATGACGTGCTTAACTATTGTTCGATGGACATGCTGAATCACTTGTTTGATCTCGAAGCCTCAAATTAATAACCACAACAAGCTGCTGGGTGTGTGCACAGTTTATTTTTTTCCACGCAAAAGCGCAATAATGGATTATTGAGGAACTAGAAACTAATGTAATTTTCTACTTTTGCAGACTTGGGTTTAATCCTTTTGTTGTAACCATACTTATATGGTTAATATATTGTTGCTAGTCCCTTTTGATGCGTCTTACCGATGTATTCGATCTATATATCCAAAGTTCAAAGTTCAGTTTACATATCTTTCTGGAACCGGGACGATGATCGTCTGCAGATTGGATAATGGTGCTCTTGCCCCTGCTATGAATACCAATTGTGATTTTCTCGTTTTTTTTAGGTTTGATAAATTTTCCCATACCTTTATAACTCGAACGAGCCATTCGGCCCTATATATTTGACTCTATTAGTTGGAGTTGGAATAAATGAATTAAAAAGGGGAAACAATCCAAAGTATTGGTAAAAGAATTATGGGTGAGCTTGTATTTTTTCATGCTCTTTCATATGCTTATAATTAAATATTTACCAAAGTTTGCTCATATTTGAAATGTGTGCAGATTTTTGTCAAGTTTTGTTGTCAAAATTATTGCGGTGTTTGTCAAAATGCTCTAAATGTAAAAAATATGGAAAAAGTGATAAAGTAGGGGCATTTCTACATGGACAAACTAGTCTTTTTATAGCTGACACTACACCATTAGGTCTTCTTAATGGAGTATGGGCAAACACTGCCTTCGGTTAAAAAAAAAACAGGTGCAAAATCACAAAGTTGGAAAAATGAGTGTAAAATCACAATTAGGCTTGAAAACAATAGCAAGAACACAAGAGCCCAGAAAACTATTGGTGTTTTTTTTTTGCTATTGATGGTAAACCTTAAAAAGTTTGACTTAGTATAAATCTGAAACTACTTAATTATATCTATGATCAGAGGGAGCATGTGCTTCCTTTTTTTGGAATACAATAATAGGCTCTATATCGGTCAAATTTCCACTCGGTTTTAATCAAGCCATTAATTATTGTGGAAACCATTAAATTGAACATTGCAAAGTGGTGCAACAACTTGAGTATTTCCTATGTGTTCACTTTGTCTTGTTCGTTTTTTGAGCATTTATACTTCATCAACGGCTTGATCTAGTTTGTTAATCTATCTGAGTTTGGGAACTATTGATCACGCCGTCCTTAGCGTCAGGCCTAGTAAAAAAAAACTTATCCAAATGAATCACTCTTTGTTAAATCACTAGAGACACCGATCGCTTTGGCAGGCGGTAAAGATAAAGTTTTTCTGTTCCTAACTTCTATTCTATTCTTTTCTCTAGGATATTTTGCTATCCGTTGAGTTTAATTAGATTTAATGATTCAGCATCTTGATGCTAAATTTATTTCTGGTTTGCCAATGCAAAATAAAACAAAATAAACATAAGCCTCTCAGAACTATAACATGAAAAATTGTAGAATCTGATCATAGGTCACCCCAACATGTATTTTATATAAAGGAAACAATACAAATATTGCTACACTTTTACACAATCACAACGCATGAATGCAGCTCTTCAAGTGTTCTAAGCACTACTAGCTACCTTAGGATCTAGCTAGGAGAGAGGCACGTCGAAACCAAACCATAATGGTGTGAGACAGAACCTTGTCATGCAGTCTATGTGCATAGCAATCAAAAGAACCAAACATATAGTATAGTCCCTAGCTACCAAAACAACAAGAACCTTGAAAAGCTCACATCAGCTACTGCTCAATCACTTCAAGGATCGAAAGGAAGAGATGAGGCTGAACTATCTTGTCACCAGCAGTAGTGCTGTACTGCTGTTCTCAGCAAGATTTGGAAAGATTTAGGTCAGTTTTAAGTAATCTGTGGGAAACAAGCAACAAGGGAATTTCATTTGTTTGTTCAATTAGTCTGTCTGTAGTTTAGGTGATCTAACTTTGGAAGGAAATGTTAACCTTCAGAGTTCAGAGTTGATGAGAAGTTTAGTTGGTATATATGAGTCCAAACTGTCCCAATTGGTTATTTATTACTGTAATAATAAATGTTAACTTGGTCTCAGTGGTTGAAGAATGTCTTTCCTATGGTCAAGCCCTACAAGGCTACATCAAGCAAGTGCACAAGGTGATGATTGGTTGTGAAATTATTACACTAACCATGTATATATACAAAGGCAAAAAAAAGGTAGGACGATTTGGTAGGGAAATCATGGAGGATGCACGCATGATTTGCTCCCAGGCCCTTTTCAAATGAAAGAACAGCAGCACAAAAGTCACCCAGTATTGATCACTTTCATGTGCACTCATTCAATAGTGGGTTCACTATGACTGTGACACGTGTACTGGTCCCCACATGCAGAGGCAGGCCAGAAGGGGACTTGTCCGAAGCATCATATAGACTGAGCGCTCCACCAGGCAGATGAGACTGAAAACTGAATAGCCTTAGCTCTAAAGAATGCTCCCTGCTTTCTTCTAGCTAGACTAGATAGGCTTTATCACCTGCCCTTTTGTCATTAATCTTTATTTTACTTGTGCTAATTATGATGTTGCACAGATAATAATTCATCCCTGTATGAAATCATGGAAAAAAATTTAGTTATGGATACTATGAATGGCTGAATATTCACTACTGCACATTTCACCTGTTCCAGAATAGTGTGCAGACTCGTGAATGTGACAGCACATTTCTCTTAGATGTATGATGCCTCAACTTTGATGTAGCAAGGTGATATACGTATGTTGCAATTAGGAATGGTATGAAGGACAGTCCAGTTAAAAAAAAACTTTCTTCAAAAAAAAGGAAAAGAAAGAAAAACAGTTCATTTAAAAAAATCAATGGTCTAGTTACAGCATATACAGAGGAATATGCTGGTGGTGTACTCTCATTTGAAGTTTATTTATCTTGAACTTTGGTTTTGAATACATAAAACATAGTTACCCCATTTACTTACACACACACACATACATGTAGGGATCAACTTTTTGGTGACTTATTTTCACCATGGGAATATATATGCAAGGACATTCTAGAAGGGGGAGCACAGTGGCCCCACCAACCTGCACCACTTTCACCTGACAAGATGTAAATTGATTTTTCACGCTCTCCGATCCCTCCATGAAAGCGATGCCTTTTTGGACCCTTTGTTTACCACAAAGCAGGTGTCACGTCTATTTGCCCCATACTAAGCGTCTGATAGGGATAGAGGTGATGATGATATACTAGTAGAGGATAATGAGAGGGTTTCTATGGTTTGGTTTGGTTGGAGAGAGACCATTATATTTCTGCAAAATTAAAAGTGTGTGCTGTTCATGTCTTTTGCGTGAGTTTTTTAGTTTGTGAATTTTTTATTAGACGAATTAAGGCTTGATTTCCTAGGTGAGTTGCTTGGCTGGGAATTAAGAGAGTGGTTTTGTGTGGTTGGGTTTATGCCAAGGGGCAAAGGAGCTGACTGATGATAGGTGTCATCAGCGTCCTCTACAAAATTCCGTATCCTTCCAAACATGTCTCTCGCAAACCTCGTATATCTATATACTTGTTTATATTAAAATGTGCTTTTTTCTTAAGGAGAATATGAGAGGATATGCTTGACTAATGGCATATAGGACTCGTTCGGCTGGTTGAAAAACCAGCCGGATTTCACTGTGCGTGGATGAAAAATACGGTTCACTCTCTCACAAATTCCTCCAAATTCATTCAGATTCCTCCAAATTCCTCCCAACGAACAGGGCCATAGATGCAGTGTTAGTAGAGTAGGTACAATATGTTGAGCACGATAATTTCGAAGTATATGTAATAAATTTGTAATGATTAAGGCTAGGATTATCTCTGGCGCATCCATCACAACAATATCGTGATGAATTATGCTGACAAACGTCCAACAGGGCATATAATGAGACACATAGGAAACTGCGTGATTGATTTTTCCTGTGAGTTGTACTTACAACATCCACAAGATATTTTGCATATCCCTCGGAGAAACTGAGAAGGTAATCTGTATTTTTTCCCCGTGAGTTAACCAAAACCGGCAGGTTGCTTGTTTAATTGGTTCCTTGTGTGCCTTTGTGGTACGTACTAGCTAGAAATGTGTTTTTTCTAGATACTGTAAGGAGGAGTTGAAACAAATGTGTTTTTCATGTGGTGTCTCCGTCCTCCCCCTAGCTCAGTTGTTCAAGGAGGAGTTGAAACCTTGGAGCCTTGTTGGAGTGAAAACTGAAAAGGATCCAAGAACAGGCTAAATTAGGTTGAGATGAGAGGGGCAGGAGGCTAGTATGTCTAGATAATCTTGGTGTTTTTTTTAATTTCATTTTATTAATCACATGATTTTTTTTCTCCCTAGGCTAACTCAATCACATAGCTAGTGGTGTTAGCTAGAGTAGATGCTGTAAGGTTTTCTGAGGGGATAAATGTTGCCCTAAAAAAAGTTTCTGAGCAATGTGGCTGGAGCAACTGTTAGTTAATTAAGCACCTGCAGAGCAGAGAGATATGTAGCAAGCATGCATTTATAGATGTCGAATGGACAGGTTAACAAATCATTAATTACTATTTCATGTCTCAAATTATAAGACGTTTTGGTATTTCTAGATTCATAACTTTTATTATTATTATTATTATGTATTTAGGCATAATATATATCTAGATACGTAACAAAAGTTATAAATTTAAAAAAATCAAAACATCTCATAATTTGAAACGAATGGAGTACCGGATTAAATTAAAGGGTGAGGGCTCTCAAGTCAGTCAGAGCGTGCTGTGGCATGCTCAGCGACCGTTCCGTTCCGTGGAGCTGGAGACGACGGCAGGCAGATGCACGATTCAGTTGACGTGAATGCGACGTACGGCTACGGGTCGCCGTGGACGTCCGGTGACAGGACGCACTCTCGCTACTCCTACTTGCTGGGCGGTGGCCTCGTACAGTCGTACTCGATCCCCGGCCCGATCGATCCACACGCCATTTCCCCCCATTCTTCCTATCCTGTGGACGATGGATATGGATATGTCGCTCGCATTCGCAGGAACAGCTGCAGGAAATTAAAGAGGAAACTGCATGCAGTGTGTGGGTGGCTAGCTAGCTCCAAAGCGATGGCGAGTCTGAAATCCATCCACATCCAGGTTGCTGTACATGCTCCTACACTGCTGGCTACCTCTTGTTAGTTGTTGTTACCACACGGCATCCTGCACTGTCAGACGTACGTACGTACGTAATCCCTATGTTAACAACCAACAGTAACACGCACAGGGTCCAACTATCTATACGCCTAACATAATATGTAACAAACGAACAAGGCCTAAACGACAGAGTTTCTGCATCTTGTACAAACAATGAATGAATGAATAGTTGATTAGTTGTCCAATCCATGTCTAATTAGAGCAGAAGGAATATAAGTCTCAGTTTCAGTACAATGGATTAATGAATGAATGAATCGTCCCTGTTTCCGTACGGGAGATATTGGTGCTGCTCAAGGTACGCTCGACCGTCACCTCACCTGGATGGGCTGCAGCTGCAGCACGTCGATCGGAGAGCGCCATCGGTCACCAGCTCACTCAGGTCAGTTCAGTTCGCCGGACTGGCCGGCCTGTGGGCCATGAGAGCAGGCCCACGATGAGGCCCCATCGGAGGACGGAGGTTCAAGTCCTGACCTGCTGAAGTCATGTTATGGTTGACTCGACTGAAGAAGACGAGGCCCAGGCTTCTGAATTGCTGATACAAGGCTCGCCGGCCCGTTGGATTGCACAGCAGGCTCCGTGTTTTTGTTTGGTTGCAGGCAGCGCCAGGAATGGGTGCGTGCGTGCGTGTATGATTGGCCCAAGCCCAGGCCCAGGAGGATGCGTCCAGCGGCCAGCAGCGACGCTGGCGCGGCCGCCATCCCGACGCCCACGGGCTCCTGACTCAGTGACTGCTGAGCGCTCCGTGTCGCCTGGACGCGCTCACGTCGGGGCTCTCGCACTCGACAAGTAACGGGGGTCGGGGGGTGCTGTTGCGTTTGCGTGACGCGACGTGGTGTGATCGGCTGTTGCGTTTGCGTGACGCGACGTGGTGTGATCGCCCCGGACGTGGCTAATCGAGAGGTGATTCAGATGCGAATACGGCGACACGATCACATGAACGTGAGAGGCGGCCGCATCTACCTGCCGTGCTTCCATCTTCTGTTGATTAGCCGCTTAGCAGCAGCCCGCATGCAGGTGGTAATCAATGTCGACGACATATCATCCGCTAGCACCGCCAACCGCCGTCCTCCCGACGGAGGACGACAGGCAGGGGCAGCTGCGCCCGCCTACCAAGCTCCTAGGCTGCCTCCGCACCGTCGGGCGGCCAACCAGCAAGACGAACCCACTCCTCGTCGCCGCCTACTACAACGCCGCCGACATCTCCGGCGTCGACGTCAAGCTCGTGGACATGGCGTCCGGCGCAACAGTCGCCCGGCTGGACGGGCAAGGCAACCGCCACTTCGGCATGACCGGCGGCCTCCTCTGCCTCGTCGGCACCGGCGGCACCGCGGCCGTCAGCGTGCTCTATTAGTTGATCTCCACCAATGGCCTATTGGGCCCTTGGATCTGCGCCCTGATCGGAGGCGCCCAACCCTAATATGGTTGGTGGCCCCCTGTCGCACAGCACTATAAAAAGAGAGGTGGGGATCAAGGCTCGGGCCGACGAAGTTGACCGGAACCGCTGTAACTACCCACAGTGAAACCTAATCCGATCTAAAGTGTGTGCTGCAAGCAACGGGAAGCCCCACCGCACCGCCGTCACCTCTGCATCGCCCCTGCAGTGTCACCACCGGGCCACTAGACCTCGCCTCCTCGCCACCACTACACTGGAGCTGCCACGACACCAGCGTCCGTGGACCGAATGGTGACTTAGATCAAGGTACATCAATGGTTTCCCCATCTAAGTAGAAGCTTTACCCCGATCTATGGTTAAGAGGCAGTATGGTGTTTCTAACAATGGTACCAGAGCCAAGGTCAAAGTATGGAGTAGAGCATTGAAAAGAAATCAAAGAGAACAAGGGTTCAATCCGTTTCGGATTGAAACCCTAACCCTAATCGGGTAAAAGAAAACAGAAAAGGGACCAGGGGGTGGCGGATGTCACCCAACTTCCGGTCACCACCGCCACCGAGCGGGGAAAGTTGCTGCACCGACGTCTTCGCCGGCGCATGTAAAGAAAAGAAATGACCCCGTTCGGATCTAAGAAGAAAGAGGGTTATCCTAACCCTAACCCTAATCGGGTGAAACACAGAGAAAAGAAAAGGTGTCGTTTTTGGAAAGGATCTCAAAGACGAACCCGAACCCGCGAATCAGTCTCCGGGAACAACAGTGAACCCTAGAACGAAGCCCCATTCCAATCGGCAAAGAACAGAGAAGAAAATCCAGAAAAAGATCCAAAAGAAAAGAAGGGGAAAAGAGAAAGGAACAGAGAAAAGAACCCCAACCCTAACTCGCGATGAGGAAGGGAAGAGAATGATTCGGTACAAATAAAAAAGAAAGGAAATCAAGTTAAAAAGATGAACCAAATCGAACGAATCGAATCAGGGAAAGAAACCCTAACCCTAAATTCCCAAATCGGTTGAATCTAAGAAGAACAGTGGGTCGGATTCTGAACCCTAACCCTAGATCTAAACCCTAATCCCCAACACCGGTTCGGATAAGAGAAAAGAAAACCAAATCGAAGAAGGGGAAAAGGGGAAAGGACCTACCTCGCCATGCGTCGGGATGACCCTTCGCCAGCGCGGGAGAAGAAGACCGAGCTGGGGAGCTGTTTCGCCTGAGCTCGGCCAAGGGGGTGCCGTGGCCAGGCCGCTCGACGGCGGCGCGCTCACCCACTGGGGAGCGTGCACGCCGGCGAGGGGGCCGGCGTCGGCGCCATGGCTCTGCTGTCCTCGCTCGCTCTCGGTCGGTGTCATGGATGCGTTGAGAGAGGAGAGGAGAGGAGAGCTGCGAAGAGAGAGCGAAGAGAGAGAAGCAAAGAGTGCGAATGAGCTAGGGTTCCAGGGCACCGACAGCGGCGTCGGTTTTTATTCCGAGCGAAAAGCGCGCGTGGCCGTCGAATGAAAACGAACGCTCCAGATTCACTAGAGCGCCGGTTGGCCCAGGCGGGCGCGCGCGGCAGCGCGACTTTGCCGGCCCAGGCCCAGGTTGCGGCCTGGGTGACAGTTCACGCGCGCGGAGGCAATGGGCCGAGCTGGTCTTTTGCCGGTTTTGGGCTGAGAGAGGCTGAATGAGCCCGCATTTTTCTTTTTTCTTTTTCCTGGAAAATTGAAAAATGCAAATTGGATCAAAAGAAAAATAATAAAAAAGTGAGTTTTTCCGCTGCTAAAGAAATTGTTTATTCTCCAGTTATTTTGAACCAACGTGATATTTAATTGGAGAAAAAAGAGACTTAGATATGATTATGATGTTGTTATTTTCTAACCAACGTTGTTAATAACAATATCGTAATTTAATGATTTTATGCATTAATTCTATTTCTGTCCAACGGAGATGTAGAATTAGTGTATAAGAACAGTTGTAAACTTTGATGATTTATGTATTATTTCTATTTTTGCCCAACGGTAATGTAGAATTGGTGTATAAGAACATTTGTATGTCTTAATTTTGACCAACGTTGGAATCAAGGCGTGCAATTGTTGTTATTTTTATGTTAAGAAAAAGATTGATCTAGCCTTCATCTTGACTGAGGTGGACTGGGTAGTCACCTCACCGTGTCCCACTGATCCTGTTGCACCGGTGAGGGAGAAACGAGGCTGATGCCACTTGGACAACTAAAGAGAGGGATTTTGAATCCCAAA